>CM038464.1:64893260-64980760 GCA_021464415.1 Lonicera japonica
TAAGGTTGTTTACATGCTTTTTTATGGCATATAATTATAAAATAAGTGTTTAATCCACGTACTTTAGAATAATTTTAGAAATTACACATTCAAAACCTATTTATTAATTAAATGGCAATAATAATTTTTTTTGGAGTTATGCAAACTTAAGTTTGCACTCCTAGTTTCATAAATCATTACTATGTATTTTTGTTTATGTGTTGCTGTTTAAATATTTTATGAATGAAATATAAGAATAGACTTGTTAAAAAATATTTAAACACAACATGCAAAAACAAATTTGCATTAAATTTTTGACCGCAAAGTTAAGTTTGTAGTCGTGTGAAATCTCTTATTTTAAAACACAATTGATAAACAAGTCTTCTTTCATAATGATAATAATATCTAGGCCCTTATTTCAAAAAAATTTTTATTCGTCGGATCTTTTCCGAAAAATATTGTCACGCAGGACCTTTTACCTCATTTCAGAATATTACGGTAGTTTATTTATTTACTTTTTGTATTGTACGCTGTCATTCAGGAACTGTTGCATAACGCCTATTTTTCGGACATGGCTAATTTTTTGTTTTTGAGAGGTCAGGTTTATGTCTCCTCCCAGCTAGCTTAAGTAGTTTCATATTTAATGTTCTTTTCTTGGCCTTTTAAGGGACTGGATTAGAGAAGGAAACAGTAAAGAGGAAGTACAGGGATCAGAGATGGGGATGAGGTGAAGTTTGAGGCAACGTTTGCAGTTCCATTGGATTTTGGAGAGATTGGTGCAGTGATAGTAAGGAATGAACATGACGAAGAGATGTACCTCTACAATATATCTCTTCTTCAACCCAGTAATGTCACTCTTACCATTAACTGCAACTCTTGGGTTCATTCCAAAGCTGATAATCCAGAGGACAGAATTTTCTTTACAAACAAGGTCACCTCTACTCTCTCTCTCTCTCTAACGTAGTGGAAATGTATGAAAAGAACAAAATAATACTAAGTTGACAACGTATGTCTACACACTCAGAATTTTCTTAAATATAGTCTATGATTATGTATACAGAAAACTTCTTTTTTATAGGAAAGGAAAATAGCACTGTTGATGCTAATGATTACAATCAAATTGACGAAATTCAAATGACATTCCTAGCTAGCACAACTTATTATCAAATAATATATATTTTCAAACTTCTTGCAAAAAAATATTGTCATTTTTATCCGTTTCTCTCAAACTTTGTCATGTGATAGTCATATTTGCCATCCGAAACACCATCTGGGGTGAGGCGGTTGAGAGAGACAGAGCTCCGGATTCTGCAAGGTGATGGCGGTGGAGAGCGCAAAAAATTTGAAAGGATTTATGATTATGATGTCTATAATGATCTCGGAGAACCTGACGCTAATAGTAACTTATCAAGACCAGTATTAGGTGGCACGGAGTACGCATACCCGAGACGTTGCAGAACAGGTCGCCCACGCTGCAAGACAGGTAGTAAAAGTTCTTACTTCCTTAGAAATTAAGAGTCTCGATCACCTTTTATTTTAGTACTTCTCAGACTAAAAATTAATCTGGTTTCATTTACTACAATGTAATCTTAACATTCACTTCACCCACCTTATATTTTTACTTTTTCAAACTTTTTTAATGTGATATTCAAATGAATTATTAAATATATTTGTGAACAGATCCATTATCAGAGTTGAGGACTCCTAAAGAGATTTACCTGCCGAGGGATGAAGAATTTTCAGAGGTGAAAAGTCACTCACTATTAAAATCGGAAAGTTTGGGCCCAATTGTAAATGTAAACGCACGTTCTCTCATTGTGGAGGGTCCGATGGGCGAAAAATTCCCCTGCTTCACAAAAATCGACACACTTTTTGCGGAAAAGATCAATGTCGAAGATGGAACGAACTGGAAACAATATATTCTTTCCAAGGCCAAAAAGTTTATAAGTGCTGTGGAGTCTCCCGGCTTTGAGATCCCTCAATTGATGACCAGTATGTTCTCTCTCTATACAAGGAAAAGGATGAATGCAGAAAAAAGAAACTTGAACTGCATCGTCTGTTGCAAATATTGTATACATATATATAAGGATGAATGCAAAACAACAAAAAAAAAAAAACTCGAACTGTATCATCTAGTCTGTTGCAAATTTTGTATATATATAATTTGCTTATTTACTTTCAATTGTACTTTGACATGCAGGAGACAGATTTTCTTGGCATAGGGATGAGGAATTTTGTCGACAAACACTAGCTGGTGTCAACCCATGCAGTATACAGTTGGTGCAGGTATATCTATTCTACAACCAAATTTAAGCTCTACAAGGTTATTATCATGCAATGAATTCTCGAATTATCGTTAAGTCAATGCCGATTATGAGATATATAGGATTTTATTAAAAAAAAGTTTATAAAATATGCGTTTTATTATGTTCCAACGAGATTGAGAAAGTAATTTAACTTAGCTCACCTTACACATTTTCAGGAGTGGCAACAAATGAATTTAAGATGAATACCAAATAATTAAATAAATACCACATCCTAAAGTTAACTCTTATTTTATTTTTATTTTGTTTGTCTGTGCGTAATAAAAAATGATGCATGAGTATATAACAAAATATTTACAAATGCGTGTGTAGGAATGGCCATTGACAAGTAAGCTGGACCGGGGGATTTATGGACCCACTGAATCAGCCATCACCAAAGAGATTGTCCAGGAACAGATAAAAGGTTTCATGACCTTTGAAGAGGTAATACAAAGGTCACCAAATTTTGACATATATGGACCAATCAGTATAAACAAAACTTTTAGTGACAGTTTTTAGTTGCTAAAAACATCTTCTCAATGTTTTAGAAACAAAAAAATTGTAACGACCCGAGCACAAAGGTCACCAAATTTTGACATATACGGACCAATCCGTATAAACAAAACTTTTAGTGACAGTTTTTAGTTGCTAAAAACATCTTCTCAATGTTTTAGAAATAAAAAATCTGTAACGACCCGGCACCGACCCTAGCAAGATATTGTCCGCTTTGGGTGGCTCCACTCCAGCTACAACTGAGTAGCCCTTTCTCGCATGGTTTTGTTCTTGGCAGGTGCACCCATGGCAACCCCCAGAAGGTCTCTTGCTAGTGGGAACCTTTAGGTGTACATATATAGCACTACAAGTTCTCCCACATTCCGATGTGGAACTTTACATCCGCCCCACCATGGGGATCGACGCTCTCGTCGGCACAACGTACTCTGTGGGGTCTACTCTTATACCATTTGTAACAACCTGCGCCCCAACGTAGCTAGATATTGTCCGCTTTGGGTGGCTCCACTCCAGCCACAACTAGGTAGCCCTTTCCTGCACGATTTTGTTCTTGGCAGGTACACCCATGGCAACCCCCAAAAGGCCTCTTGCTAGTGGGAACCTGTAGGTGTACATATATGGCACTACAAGTTTCCCCTACATTCCGATGTAGGACTTTACAAAATCGTCGCTAGTGAGTACAAACTAATCCGTATCAGATCCGAACTATATGTATATATATAGATAGATTCTATTTCTCGTTTGAGCGATCTGTATACATATGAACTTTTAACAACCTATAGCTAAATATGTTTGAGGATTTATTTAGTGACATAAAATCTTTGCCAAATTCCACTTTGTCAAAATAAATTTTTTGTGATGAAAAAACTTGTCATAAAAATTATGCTTTAGGCACAAATTACGTTAGTGAGAAAACACTTTATCACTATTTAGCCACTAAAACTATGTCACCAAAAGCTTTGGATGGAAAAATATAGCTTTGGTCACAAAAGGTTATGGTTAGGAAAAGTCCTTGCACTAATAAAACAATGCGTCACATTTAGGAAGTTAAATACCCTTTAGTGACAAAACTTTGAGTTTCGGCAATACTCTCTTCACTGTTGCAACTTTTGTGATGGAATATAGGGTTCATCACAAAAGGTAGAATACATTATGTGATAAAATGCAAATTTTTGCCATCAAAGGAGAACATTACGTCGTAAATAAATGTGGTTTGTCATACAATTTTCTTTCTAAAGTGCACATTTTGTGACAACGAAAATGTGTTTTCGTCACAAATTGAACAATTTATTAATTAAAGTGAAAGTTGTCTAGTCTGCATACATATGGTCCGCACATATATAATCCGACTTTCAGTTCTTTGTACTAAATTATGTAATTTATGTATATATATATACGTGAAAATATGCAGGCACTAGAGCAAGGGAAGCTATTCATTCTAGATTACCATGATCTACTCTTACAATATGTGAACAAAGTAAGAGACATTGAGGGGACAACTCTATATGGTTCAAGGACAATAATGTTCCTAAAGCCTACCGAAGAGTTGATACCGGTAGCCATCGAGTTAACTCGCCCACCAGCTAATAATGAACCTCAATGGAAACAAGTGTTTACGCCCTCCTCAAATGCTACAGATGCCTGGCTTTGAAAATTGGCTAAGGCTCATGTTCTTGCTCATGACTCTGGTTATCATTAACTAGTTAGTCATTGGTATGTTCCTTCTTTACTTGGAAGACTAATTCATGGTTCTAGGATGCATGGTATATATAACGGTGTGTACAATCTAGATTTGGTACTGACCAGCCTCTTTAGTTACAATTTTTTGTTACTAGAACATTGGATAAATGTTTTCAGCAACATAAAATCGTCATAAAGGTCGGTCTGTACCAGAACATTTTCCTAGAAATTAGCTATATATATATTATATGAGTTCATTTCTACTCTGGACCATTTTTATACAAACATTTTCCCAATGGCAAAAAAACCAGTACTAAAAGTTTGATATGTGTATGTTTAGTGACATAAACGAGTTCTAAAAGCCTAGCCCTGTACGAACTGTTCGCAAAGAAGATTAACCATATGTGAGAGTTTGTCTCTAGTGTGAACCGTCTTTATATGGACTGAACTTTCAGTTTTCTATTTCTAATACATATGGAAATACTTTTTTAGCGACAGCAAACTGTTGCCAAAAGTTTGATCTGCATACACGGTTTCAATAGAAAACTAACCATATATATATAGTAGCAGTCTATCGCTGATAAGGACGGGGCTTCTGTTTTTTCATCTCGAATACCTTTTCAGATATATAGTTTAGAGATAAAACATTAAGACCATGAACATTGAATTTGGATATGTAAAATTGATTGACTTTGCAGGCTAAGAACACATTGTGTGACAGAGCCCTATATAATTGCGAGCAATCGTCAACTTAGTGCAATGCACCCAATCTATAGACTATTACATCCCCATTTTCGATATACAATGGCGATTAATGCCAAAGCTCGACAATATCTCATAAATGCAAATGGAATCATCGAGATGGCATTTTCACCTGGAAAGTACTCTATGGAACTAAGCTCTATTGCCTATGACCAGTGTCACTTTGTTTTCCAGGGACTTCCGGCAGATTTATTAGTCAGGTATCACATTTTATTCCTATTGTTTTACATCCCACTTACTGCAATTAATTTATGACGAGATGCTAGATTAGGGATATAACATATTTGGTGACACAATATTTGGTTAAATTAGACACAAAATATTTGGTCACAATGTGGTCACTAAAATTGCGTAATGAAAGTTGTTAGTGAAAAAAAAATCTTCACAAAAATCTTTTTATTGCATGAAGTCCTCCACATCACTAAATTTGTAACAACCAAAATATCCCACATTGGGTCCAATAAGTCTAAATTTCAACTTGGACCAGCCATTTTGGGGGTCGTTGATTGCCCTTATCCAGTTCACCGAGAACCCAACAAACCCAGTGTTTACATATAATATCAGAGCTATTCCTCAACCACTATCATGTACATGATGTTCAGAAATTGAGGTTCATATATGTGCGACTGAAGGGGAATCGGAATCACTTGATGCAGTTAACCAAAGCCAAATTGTTTGTATGTGACCCCAGCTTGAGAATCAGCAGTAGTATAATGGGATGGTCCATGGTATATATGTGGGTTCAATGAATCTAAATTTTAACTTGGGTCACCCATTAGGAAACACCCTTTAGTAACAAAAATATGAGTTTCCTGTCTATTGAAACTTATGTGAAGGTTTTTAACTTTTGTCACCAAAAGAATATATTAGGTAATGAAACACAAATTCAAAGTTTCGTCAAAAATAATCTCTTTTTTTTAACAGAGTATAAAATAATGTCAGTAAATTAATTAAGGTGCACATTTAGTGAGGAGATATCTCGTCACGAAAAACATTTTGTTGTAGCGAATTTTTCTTGTTTTTCTTGCTAGCTAGGACGGCCTAGAAGTTGAATAATGGCCACTTTTTCAATGAACATATTATTTTTCGACTTTAATAATTTTTAGGGGAATGGCTAAAGAAGATTCAACTGCTCCCCATGGCCTAAAGCTTGCAATTGAAGACTATCCCTTTGCTGGCGATGGTTTGCTCCTTTGGGATGCCATTAAAGAATGGGTTACTAGCTACGTTAACTACTACTACACCTACCCGGATGCGAGATTGGTGAAATCGGACAGCGAGCTCCAAGCATGGTGGACAGAAATTCGAACAGTAGGCCACGGTGACAAAAAGGACGATCCATTGTGGCCTGATCTTAATACCCCAAAAGATCTTATCGAAATCGTCACAATTATGATATGGGTAACATCGGGCCATCATGCAGCTGTCAACTACGGACAATATGATTTTGCAGGTACCGGTATCTTACACGAGGATTTTATATTTTAACCATTAAATTTAATTAACAATTTAGATCATAAATTTACCTTTGAGTGACCCAAGTCACCTCTGACAAAATAACTTTGGACTAATTAAAGTTATGGAATTTGGACCAATAATTATAAATTGGATGATTTAGATTAACTTTTATTTTGGCGAGGAATAAAAATCAGATCTGCTTGTTTAAAATTGATTGTCCAAATTGCATAACATAACTCTGCCACTAATATGTTTCGTCACATTAGAGGGGCCAGATCCGTCACTAACCATGTATGATGACACTGGGCTTGATTCAAACCGCGCTAGAGGCAATTAAAAATCCATTTTGAGGGAAACTTAATAGAAGAGGGTTACACCCTTCTGTGTAGCTCGATTATATTTCTTAATAAATTTCTACTCTACTCTTTAACTAGTGGTTTCTTTAAAAATTTATTTTTGCAGGTTATTTTCCAAATAGGCCTTCCATTGCCAGAACTAAGATGCCTAATGAGGTTTCGAAGGAAGAAGAAAAAGAAGCAAAAGAAGAATGGAAGCAATTCGTGAAGAACCCTGAGCAAGCGCTCTTGGCGTGCTTTCCTTCAGTTCGTCAAGCAACGCTTGTTATTGCTGTTTTGGACGGGTTATCGACTCATTCTAAAGATGAAGAGTACATTGGTCAGTGCATTGAGCCATCTTGGGAAGAAAATCAAATTCTGATGTCAGCCTTTCAAACATTTACCTCAAGGTTGAGGGATCTCAAAGACACTATAGACGGGAGAAACGTCGATAAAAAATTGAAGAATAGAACTGGAGCTGGCCTCATACCATATGAGCTTTTTATACCAACTTCAAAAGAAGGGGTCACCGGACAAGGAGTTCCCAATAGTATCTCGATTTGACTAAATTAGTAAACTCAACTCTCCTGCTAATAGGGATGTGTTAAATAAAATATCATATTGAATAAATGTGGAGGTACTCTCAAAATATAATTTTGATATTCCTTTCATTGGAAAAGTACTTCTTTTATTAATATATTGTGAAGTTAATTAAGAGTGCGTGTGCGCCAGAAAGTGTGTGAGCATTTGAGTTTGAAATTAGATATCACATTGATTTTCAAATTCTCTAGTTTTTAAAATTTGTTGTGGAATTGAATATGTGAAATTGAGATGCGCATACTTAGCATTCTAGACCAATTTCAAACTTCTTTTTGTATCCAAATGATGATTTTAAACATTAATTATTATATTATTATTAGAAAAATAATAATAAAGGACCATATATACATATATACACATATAATAATAAATGACCATATTTTTAGAGATTTAGTTTAGAAGATAAGTTTTGCAGTGGAAGATAATTTTTTTAATTAAGGACATATTTTACATAAGAATTTGGGTTAATTGCACTTTGCCCACTTTAACTATAGCCTTAGTAGCACTTTACCACATGAACTATCAATTTGCGTGATCATTGCCATAAACTATCAAATTTGTTGCAGTTAACCCAATTTAATTAACGGTGTTAAGATTTTAACGGTTTTGTTGTTCACATGCAGCCCACCTGAGTTTTATGATGGGCGTAAACGAAAATTTACAGCTGGGTCTCCTTTCACTCTTCCCTTCCCCCCTTGACCCTCACACTTAACAACATATTGCAGTAGTACATGCCGGCGGTCCATGCCGCCGATGCCAGCGACCCAGCAAATTGTTGCTCAACCTCTCTTTTCTGACTTCCTCATATTACATACAAACCCACATAGATCTACATGCATAAACATATATGAGATATTCAAAACACAAACCCAAAACCAAATATCGTTTTCTTCTACTTAATTTATGTGACGCCCCAAATCCAGTTTAGAGGTTTTCACCTCCGGGATCGGTTTGTCTCGGGTGTCATACGTTGACCGCGGGTGATATTAAAATTTTACAAATTAATCATTAGTTTAAAAAAATATTTTTTCAAGGAATTACTCATTTTATAAAGTTGTATGAGTATAAATAAATAAATAAATGAAATAAAAATAAGAATGAGTATCTTAGATTTTTTTTAAAAAATCCGGCATGGTCTCCTCTGTTTTACCAACATCCAAGACCTGTATAACTGACACTCCACCAAATGATTTATCAAATAAAGCTCAATCAAAATCTTCATAACAAAAGATAAAGTCTACTACATCAATGTAGTTTTCAAAAGAGTAAATAATTAACTACAATGTACCATAATTAATATTAGATTGTCTCTTTATTTACATAAACCAATTATTAAACAATGTTTACTTAATACAAATAGAATTAACTTAAAGTTGCATACAAAAATCAAGTCGTCCATCCAAGGGAGACTAACATGGTTTCGAGGTCATCAGAGGTAATTAAATTCTAATGCGTGCCAACCCAAAGAGTGTACCTGCAAAACTGTTTTGGAAAATGGGAGTGAGCCAAACACCAGTGAGAACTATAAAAGTTTTTCTATAAAAATACAACTAGTCAAGCACACACCACGTGCAATATCGAAAATAATAGAAAACCACGAGATGCATACAATTTACTCCTTATATGTATACCATATACATATATATAGTACTATAACAAAATACTATAAAACCATATATAGAAACTAGTGATACATACTATGCACAACACATGATATTTCCCCCCAAAGGAAATTAGTATGTATAAACCATATACGTAAAATATAATTCAAATCCAACCAAAGGATAATAAATAAGCATAGGCACCCATATATCTACCATACAATGTGTCCTCCCATAGGATTCGCATCTCATTTTTCATGGCTAGAACCACAAGGTAGGAGAGCCCGAAAATAGAATCGTCCTCCAAGGATGTATAGTCAACCATCTAAGATTTAAGTCAACTATGCATAGTTGATAGCCCCCATGGTTCGGGTATTTCCGCTCCCATAGTGGGGACCCCCTACTACGGTCCACCTATTGGTAAGCCCCCAAGGGTAAGTAACTCATGTAGCCACACGGGCTATGTCCCCCAAGGACAAATGTACTATGTAGCCACAAAAGCTAAGATAATAAGGGTAACTAACCATGGTACAATATGGTGCCAAATCAAAAAAATATATATATCTCAAACCAATTGAAATATTAAGTATATATGCATCAAAAGCTAACCATTAGCTATATAGAATTATACGCACACGAGATATATATATATCAAAAGAAAGGAATGCGTAAATATACTTATGTATTCAAACTAGGTGGGAAAATACATCAACGACAATAATATAACAATTTAAACAAATATATCCATATATCTCATAGGATGCTCACACCATATATTATCAATAATCCCACCTTAATTAGCACAACTAGCTCATGACTTAAATCTCATAATTTATCTCCTTGCCATTAGCTCTATTATTAGAATAGGCTTATCCATGCAATCATTTTATACATATGATGTGACCGTTGTACATATGCCAAGTGTATAACCAACAATATAAGCTTTTCAATATTACTATATCCATATCGTAATGATGTCCAAGGGGTACACATATTATAACCCAAGTATTTCGTATAAAATTTCATGTATAGTTTCATTTGAAATAATTCAACTTGATGAGTTACTTACAAATTCCTTAGTATATGCATCTCAATAACTCGTATAACTTTTGGACATCATTATCATATAGGATAGGAGTGAAGTTATACAACAAATTCACAAGAAATCAATTCTAAGACTATGTTCCAAAATATAGCGATAACATTGTCAAAAATGTGGATTTGTACCAAATCTTTGCATATGTCAACAATTGGCATATGTACATCATCTCCATCTCATTCAAATGTTTTATAGTTCATTTCTAGTACTAAATAATCACAAATTTCCAGAATTTATATCATTTATACTAATCATAGGCATTTTCTCAAAAAATAGTAGCAATAGTTATCGAATTAGGGGTTTTTAGTCCAAATCATAAATTGGGTGTGTACAAACTGAATTGATTGTTGTAATAGGTTATATCCAACCTAAATAACAATGTTATATCATCAATTGAAGGTTAAGAACACCCAAACCTAATGCATGCAATACAAACCCTAGGTTCTTAGCAAACCCCCCAAAGATTTAGTCAAATTTCTACATGCAACACGTAGTAGTAATAAAAACGAATTTATACTATTGTTCCCACCTGATTTGAAGCTTTAACACAAGTTTTGAAAAGGTTGATGATGATTTAAGTGGCTGGAACAACTCCCATCCGAGCTCTTCAAGCTGCCATGGTGATGGAATGAAGTGGAAGAAGATGAATAGTGTTTATTCTAGCCAATTCGGGAATTAATCTCGTAAAATCCACACAAATCTCTTAAAAATCTCCCAAAACTTCCATAAATGAGCTCTCAAGTATATGATAGGTATTATTCACGAAATGGGACAGATTTTGGGGTTTTAGGGTGTTAAAAATTGGGTCAAAAACAAGTTGGGTTGGGTCAACCTGACTAGGCAAATATTTTTGGTGCACTATTTGTATTTTGGGCATAACTTTTCGCTCAGAACTCCGATTTTGATGATCTTTACATCAACGAAAAAAGAACACAAAGACCTAAAAAAAATTTCTGTTTACCCAAATTATGAACAAAAAAATACCATAAATGCATTGAAGACAGAAGTTTGCCAAATCACTGTAGATTCGGATATAAGCAGATTGGTTAATTGGCTTACTTCGCGCTAAGTTATGACCCGCAAGGAGCTAGAATTGGGTTTCGTCCAAAACACGAAAGTTGTAGATGGGAAATAAATATATCCAATGGTTTAAACGGTGACTTATTTAGACATTGGACGAGAAAGTTATGTCCTTTCAAAGTTGGCCAAAAACTCATTTAGCCAAAATCTCAATTATCACCGTTAGTAGACAAAATTCAACTATAGCCATCCGAAATGCCTTTCAACCATGCACGCATATGTAATATATTTAATATGACTTGTGGGAAGTGTTCGGCTCATCAAAATGTGTCTATAACCAAATTCGAGTACCCAAAGTTATGTTTAAGGGTAAAATAGAACTAAGGTGTGATTAACACCTATAATTTGATAAGGACCAATTGAGTAGCAAAATGATCATCCATCCATATTTAATTAAGATACTGAAACATGCTCGAGGTGTGGAAACCACATAATTCTACTCGGAACCAAAAATCACTAGCCAAAGCGTGGTTATCCGATAAATCAAGCTTATGAAGGAAAATTAATAAGCAAACTAAGCACGATGTGTTACAACCTCCCCTCCTTAAGAAATTTCATCCTCGGAATTTTAAATATGAAATGAGAACTATCGACGGTAGGATAATTGGGTAGGTCATCATTGAATGCTGGTCATGAGCCTTATGATGTTCCGAATTGCACAAGTACTCGAATACCCCAAAGAAGGAAAATGGTGTAAGTTTATAAGGTTTGCTCTACCGATTGTCAAAAGATCCATAGGATATGAGTTCACAAGTATGAAATAAATAGTTTTGGCATAACTCAATGGCCGGCTCTGGATTATTCTCCAACCATAGTAACACATCGAACCAAAACCTCTCAGTTCTTGTGTTGATTTCTCTCCATTGTCAAAGAAACCAATGAGTACTTTTTAAATGGACTCTAATGGTAAAAGGACCATCCCGAGAGTGGTATGAAGTGCCATGATAGAATTGCAAATCAGTCTACTATAAAGGCTTAATTATTAACGTCTAGAGTCATACTAAAAATCTCGATAGGTTAAGAGACTTCAATCACCTTCTTACAGAAGAATATGGTACCTATACAACACTAGGAGTGATCGTCTAGGCGAGCTTGAGATTGCAAGTCTTCGGCTCACTCGAAACACCAATAAGGATAGTGGAAAGTTGTAATGAGATGTCTCTCCAATACAAGATATTTTTAGTTCATGTGGAAACCAGTAAAGGGGTGGAAACCAAAGGGAACTCGAGAAACAACAACGCTTCCACGCGCTACCTTTTGAGGAAGCGTGCTAGCAACGTACGCAATGCTCTTAAAGGAAGGAGTAGGTATAAGGATTGAGTACAAGTTCTCTAGAGCAAAAAACATCCTATTAAAGGTTTTAGAGTTCTAATTAATATGTTTGGGTGAATAAGAACCAAGTGGAACGCTCATATCTAAGGTCAAGACAGTGATACCATTCACACAAAGTACCAAATGCTAAACCAATGGTTCCATCCTATAGTCACCACATCAAACAAGACGTACTTGCTCAAGCTACTAAGAAATACCACAAGAATGAGCTTCAGGCTTAACTAAAGGAAAACATAAATACTCTAGACCATTTTTCTCTAAAATGACAACGGATCACCAAAGAAAAAGGGTTGCAAGCGCAATGAGGACACACGTAAAAAGGGTTGCAAGCGTAATGAGTAAATGAGCCTAAAGTACATCTATCATTAACAATCAGCTCAATTGTAATTTCCCGCATTAAAAACTCTCTTAAGATACCAAGAAACCGAGTGATAGAGCGCTCTCTCTCTCTCCCCCTTCCTTAAGAGGAAAGTTGCGGCAACGCACTAAGAGATGTCTCATCCAAAAACACCACTTAAGGTTACTCTAATCTAATTACTCAAATTACATCAATAAGGCTCTCGGTTCAACACCATAACCAGCACCTTCCCATGTGCTTAGGTTATCTTATGGCGCCAAAATAATATTGCGTTGTGATAGCCCAAGTGCAATCACGTCAAGTAGTAATATAGTCTCAGAAGTCCAAGTGTCGAACCACAGGGATAGTCGAAAAGGAATGGAATAGATTACATAGTTTTTTTACGTTGTGAAACAATTTTCGGTTGTGGAAATTTAAGAAAGTAAGTTGGATTGGTAAGAAACAGTGATCACTAGCCCAAACAAAGACTTCAAACAAGGTTTCTGTATGGGGAATGTTGGTGTATCTCTCCATAGCAAAGGGTGCGATCGGACTCATTCCCGGTGAAAATCAAGAAAGAGATAAACGAATACACCAAAGAAAGTTATCATTCCTACCTCTTAGTTACGGGTGTGAAGCAAGCAACCCATTCCCGATGAAGTTAATACGAGATTAGACAAGCCCATCATAAAAGATTTAACATAAAGTAATTGAAATCTCATGATTTAAAGAATGAAAATTATAAATTTAAGAAACGGAATAAAGTTTAGCAAAATTGATCACGTTTATAGCAAGGAAAATAGAGAGTCAAACATATAAGGTGTAAGAAACACTAAATATATCAACAAATGAATCAAAGATAAGCCAAACAATACAAGTTTTAAGAACTATTCATTTCTCAAAAAGTAAAAGCTCCATATGGAGAGGGGAATACAAGCTTTCTAGAATACGAGTTGTATATTCATTAACAACCAAGAACTAAATATACAATGCATATATCTCTTAATATGAGAATCTAGAAAGCTTATAGAATGATGATATTGAAGAAGAATAGATTCACAAATATTTAACAACTTTAAAAAGGTTAACAATTACCGAAAATAATATGCAATTAACCTTCCTAACCTTAGTAATAGACTACTCCATAATAAACGCAAATATTATATATAGGCGACTTACAAGAGAAAAATGAAGAAAAGATATACATTAGCTCTCCCCTCTCTCTAGAACTCTCTTGTGTCCAAGATCAATAATAATTCATCTCCCTTGATCCCCTAGCCTAAACACTTGCTGAAGATGTACTTTAATTAATAAACAAAACAAGGGAAAATATCTAGGGACAAAGAATCCCTAAAATAAAGCTAAAAGTAGAAGTAGGTGGCTGTCCCCGCCAGGCCATGATCGATCATGGCCAACCCATGATCGATCATGGGTCAATCTGCTTGCTGATGATTTGCACCATGATCGATCATGCTTCTGGAAATTCTCCAAATCAGCACTTTTGTGAGCTTTTGACTAGCGCTTGATCACTTCTTTGAGGGCCATTGAATCCCATGCCTATGAACACACAAAAGCACACCTAGAAGGGCGATATTAGAAACAAACTCCCTAAGACACTAATTTCGAGATAAGCGGATAATTAGGCAGAATTAATGCAAATAAACGCGTCAAGTCACTCCGTTAAGGAGTGAACGAATGACAATATTATGCGCTTATCAACTCCCGTCAGCTTATCTCTTGCTAGTCCCTTAGTAAGACAAAAATATATAATTACAAAAATAATACGCTATATAAAAAGTTGTTAACTTCTAAGTTCCCAAAGAAGACGAGTTGCATTTCGTGAAGGTTTTCAAAAATAATACCTACAAACATTAGAAGTTTGATCATGATGAACGACGGGAATGAAGAATTCAAGTTTCAATTTGCAAAGCAAGAGGCATTACTGTCAACTTTCCAGAATGACGGACTTTTGAATGATCATCTAATTCGCATATCTCCTTTAGAACACAATCCCATATTCCCCATATCTCACATGCTAGACTTTGGATCAATCAATTCCATATAAACACAAAGAGTTATAATCATTCTAGAAGAAAGAGAGAAATTTATTTTTTTCAAAAACAAAAGCTTCAAGATTTATCGATTCTAAGCACTTTCTTTATCTTTTTCTTAGAAATTTTTGCTAAATTATATCAAGGCGGTTTTCATCTCTATGGGGGGAAGTGGTCTCACTTATGAAATTTACATAACTTGTTCATTCATTGGATCTCAAAGGAAGCTATTCATCCTTTCCCATATGGTAACCTTTACCCATCCATAATATTAGACAAAAAGACTAAAAAATTTAGTCAAGTGAAGCTTTAAGTCAATATTAGGATAAAAGTCATCCAAGTTATCAAAGTGCTATGCATTTGTCCTCTCATTGGAGGATCTTTTCGAAAGAGCTTTCATCGTCTCTAGACAAAAATGTCTCTTCTCTTAATGAAAATAAATCTAGGTGTTATTACCAAATTAGAAACACCCAAAGCAATCTAGTATATGGAACAGGGAATAAAACTGGATATGAGACTAAGCGAAGCAAGGCAATTTAGATTATCATTCAAATTCCTATCTAGATCAAAGAAATTCATGCCAAAAGCTAATGAAACAATCATCTTCATCAAACCAAAAATCAATCATTCATCAATTTTTAAACTTCCCAAAAAAAATTTGAACACATCTCTTTAACTCATGGAAATAGACAAAAAAAATCCAAAATAAAAATAGCGTACCCCCCCCTCAACTTGAAAGAAACATTGTCCTCAATGAAAGAGAACAAGAAAAATGCACAGACGGGCTACTTTGGCTTTGCTTTCTATGAGACAAAAAAAAGAGACAAACAACAACTATACAATAAATAGGTTAGAATTAGAATCTAAATAGCAAAAACCATAACATTCAACCATTAAAATCACGTTCTAAAGTTAACATCATGTCTGAATTCTAATATAACCCAAAATAAATAAATAAAACTAAGCATAAATATAACTAATTAAAGAGTTCTCAGGTTCGGCAATATCATCACATGTCGGGAGGTGGGGATGGAGGAAAACGACCATACAACGCCTTGAACTGATGGCGTATGAACTCCTGCTGAGTTGCCATCTGTGATGCAACTCGAGCCTCGACCTGAGTTGCAATGTCTGCCTCCAAACGATCTTGACGCAACACCATAATCTTAACCCTCTCATTAATGCTCTCGAACTCGGTTTGCATCAAAGCATTCAGCTGCTCAAACTGCTCTCTCATGAATTTCCTATTGTCGTCTACCGGCCCAGAGCTTTCCCTTCTTCTATGCCTCAAAGGACATGGGACATCCGCTCCTGCTTCCTCTACCCCCTCTTCTTCATCATCACCCGGTGGTGGTGCAGCTGAGGAAGAACTCGGCCGGTTCCTCAATTGACCAGCAGCTTGAGTTTGGGTAGACCTGATAAGTGGCGCTCGAGGCATTTTCTTCTCATCCTCATCCCTCTCATTTACACTCGCTCGCAGACATATACGAGTAATCAAAGACCCAAACTTAATTGTCTCATTGTGGGCGACCAAATCTATGATTCTCGCGATTCGCCCAATGATGTGTCGTAACAAGCAACAGCGCTTGTTTGTTGCTATATCGTATAATACGTATGCTTGAGACGGGTAAAGGTGCTGGATATGAGAGGTCGGGTCCAAAGCATTGGCAATTACTAGCCATAGGTCTACCGGCTAGAAATGAGGCTAAATCATTAGCCGATGGCTCTACGTAGTTGGTACCATTCGAATAGGGGAGGTCATGTGCATTGTGTGGCAAAGAAGGGATTCTTGTGATCTCACTCAACACCTCAAGATTGAAATGGACTGTTTTCCCACGGACATGAGCAATATATGTATACGAGGTATTGGGAACTTGAATTAAACTTGCAGCAAATTCGCAACAAATAGTGATATTACATTAAGTACCTTGTTCACGCAAGTAGTTAATCCATCCCGGATTTCGCTCGAATGTTGCTCTTTGGGGGAAAACGTCCAGCGTACCGTTGTAGATCGGCCTTTCTATCACTACTGTCCTAGACTTGAAGGCATAGTTCTACCATTCAAACTCTTGGCGACTTCGAAATCCGCAATAGTCGTCCTTTGCGACTTGAATGACAATCAGCTTGGTAGGAGGGTTAAAGGAAGCCATAGAAGAGTATTGTGATACTTTAGAGGAAGAAAATATGAGAAATTTTGAGATTTGAGTGGCTAGGGCTCGAAATTGGTGAGAATAGAGGAAAAATGGAGTTTGAGATGGGTTTAATGATTGGGGCTCAAAATTGGGAGATTTGATGGGTGATTTTAGGTGGGGAAGGATGTAAATGGTGTTTGGGGAAGATTTGGGAAGAATGGGGGAGAAGGGGCTAGGGCTTGGAGAGGATTTGGGGAAGGGGGAAGTGAGAAATGAGGGTTTGTTTACAGTTCCCCTGTTTCAAAACTGGACCATGATCGATCATGGCCAACCCATGATCGATCATGGGTTAAACTGCCCAGCAAGAATTTGTACAATGATCGATCATGGTTGGACCATGATCGATCATGCCTCCTCTGCTAGAAAACTTTTCCTCCATGATGGATCATGGACCAATCTGCCAGAAAAAATTTTCCTTCCACGCTTTGCTTTATAACACCTTATGGTTCCCCCCAACTTGGTCCGTTCATTCCCAATTACACCCGAATCTCCGATAAAAATTCCTGAAACTCCAAAAATACTAACAAAAATATTATTTACAAAATCGACCCATGCTTGTTAGGCATAAGTCGGGTTTTCGAGAGGGGTGGACTCCTTTCGAAGTGGGAATTCCAGAAACGGCTTAAGGCGTTGTCCATTCACTTTGAACACAAAGCTGATTTTAGGATCCTCAACTTTCACAGCCCCAGAAGGAAATACATGTCGGACAATGTATGGGGCGGTCCAACGAGACTTCAACTTTCCCAGAAAGAGGTGCAGACGCGTGTCATAAACAATGACTTTTTACCCAAGTTTGAATTCTTTTCTCAAAATGGATTTATCATGAAAAAATTTGGCACGTTCCTTGCATATCTTCGCGTTATCATTTGCATCTCTTCTCAATTCCTCAATTTCATCAATTTGTAACTTACGATCAAGCCCGGCTTTTTCTAAATCACAGTTAACCATCTTAGTTGCGCCCAGTATGATTTGTGTTCCAACTCCACTGGAAAATTGTAGGGTTTTTCGTACACAATGCGATAGGGAGACATATGTAGAGTTGTTTTCTACCCAGTATGGTAAGCCCAAAGTGCGTCGGTCAGTCTTAACGACCAATCCTTCCGGTTCGGATTTACCGTTTTCTCTAGAATCTGTTTGATCTCCCTATTTGCCAACTCGGATTGACCATTAGTTTGAGGATGATAGGCGAGCGATACTTTGTGGTTTACACCATACTTTTGCATTAATTATTGAAATGGTCTATTGCAAAAGTGAGTACCGCCATCACTTATTATTGCCTTAGGGGTGCCAAAACGTGCAAGAATGTGTTCTTTCAAAAATTGGATCACCACTTTGTGATCATTTTTCTTGCACGCTTGGGCTTCCACCCATTTTGAAACATAGTCTACGGCAACTAAAATGTAAAGATTACCGTAGGAGGAGGGGAATAGTCCCATAAAGTCGATGCCCAAGCAATCAAAGATTTCAATCATTGGGATTGGGTTGAGTGGCATCATATTCCTCTTGGAGATTCCTCTAAGCATTTGGCATCTTTGACATGCTTTGCAAAAACGTTGTGCGTCCTTAAAGAGCGACGATCAGTACAGTCCGCTTTGCAAAATCTTGGCGGTAGTCTTCTTTGCTGAGAAGTGTCCTCCGCAAGCTTTGGATTGACAGGAGGACAAGACTCTCTCTACTTTTTCATCAAGAATGCACCGGCAGATAATCTGATCCGCACAATATTTGAACAGATACGGTTCATCCCAATAGAATTGACCCACTTCGCTCAAGAATCTTTTTCTATCTTGTGCACCTCATGACTTCGGTATCTTGTCAGTTACAAGATAGTTTACAATATCTGCGTACCATGAGAGTGTCGAGATCACCAATAGTTGTTCATCTGGAAATAAATCTTGGATCGGGCTTTATTCGATATTGTTTGTAAAAGTGAGCCGAGACAGATGATCGGCCACCACGTTCTCGACTCCCTTTTTATCCTTGATGCTTAAATGGAACTCTTGCAACAGGAGTATCCACCTAAGAAGTCGCGGCTTGGCATCCTTCTTCTTGAACAAATACTTCAACGCTACGTGATCTGTGAAGATAACGATGGGTGATCCTATCAAATAGGATCGAAACTTGTCCAAGGCGAAGACGATTGCCAGAAGCTCTTTCTTTGTTGTGGTGTAATTCATTTGTGCATTGTTCAAAGTCCTGCTTGCATAATATTTTACACTCGGTTTCTTGTCTTTCTGTTGACCAAGAACTGCTCCAACCGCATAGTCACTAGTGTCACACATGAGCTCGAATGGCAAGCTCCAGTCCGGTGTTTGCATAATCGGCTCAGTAGTGAGCATATGCTTTAGAGAGATAAAAGCTTCTTTGCACTTGGCATCCCATTCAAATGGTGCGTCCTTGAGGAGTAGATTGCACATCGGCTTGGAAATAGAACTGATGTTCTTGATAAACCTCCGATAAAACCCGGCATGTCCCAGAAATGATAGGACATCTTTCATATTCTTGGGTGTAGGAAGTTTGGCAATCAGTTCGATCTTTGCTTTGTCAACTTCAATTCCTTCTGATGAAATGATGTGCCCCAATACGATGCCCTTGGTAACCATAAAGTGGCATTTCTCCCAATTCAACACCAATTGTTTTTCCACGTATCTTTCTGAAACCTATTCCAGGTTAGTCAAGTAATTGTCGAATGACTTACTATAGACGGTAAAGTCATCCATAAAAACTTCTAAAGTCCTTTCCACCATATCGCTAAAAATACTTAGCATACGCCATTGGAAAGTGCCCGGTGCATTACATAGACCAAAAGGCATTCTTCGATATGTGAAGGTGCCAAAGGGATATGTAAAGGTGGTCTTTTCTTGATCATCTAGGTCGATCTCAATTTGATTGTACCCGAAAAAATCATTAAGGAACGAGTAATATTCATGGCCCGCTACCCTCTCTAGAGTTTGATCCAAGAAGGAGAGTGGGAAATGATCTTTACGAGTTGCCTCATTGAGTTTACGGTAGCCAATGCACATTCGCCACCCGGTGGTGACTCTTTGGGGAATCAACTCGTTTGATTCGTTCTTGACTATCGTAAGATCCGATTTTTTCGATACCACTTGAGTTGGACTAACCCATTTACTATCCGATATTGGATAGATGATTTTTGCATCTAACAATTTCAACACCTCGTTCCTAACCACTTCTTGCATGTTAGGATTCAACCGGTGCTGAAATTGCCTTGATGTTTTTGCCCCATCCTCCAAGTGAATTTTATGTGTACAAATTAACGGGCTTATTCCTTGGAGGTCGGCAAGAGTCCAAACAAAATCTGTTTTGTATTTACCAAGCAATTGGACTAACCTTACCTCTTGGTCATCTGAAAGTTCGGATGAGATGATGACGGGGTAGGTGTCTGAAGCTCCCACGAATGCATACTTCAAGTTGCTAGGTAATAGCTTGAGATACATTTTTCCTTCAAGCTTTTTGGTGAAAGATGGTGTGTTTTCCTCTTTCTCTGAGAATTCAACATGTTTGTCAGACAAAGAAAACACTTGCATACAATCCTCAGGTTCATCGGAAGTGGTTAGATAACCTTCCGTTGACTCCGGTTCAAAATTTGGCACAAAGTGGTCTTGAATACATGACTCTATCATGTGCACATGTTCACTTTCATCGTCATCACCATCATCTCTTTGATTGCTCAAAGAGAACACGTTTAGCTCCAAACTCATGTTTCCAAAAGCTAACTTCACTATTCCGTTCTTGCAATTTATTATAGCATTAGAAGTAGTAAGAAATGGTCGTCCAAGGATAACCGGAATCTTGTCAGTATGATTCAACACGGGTTGCATGTCGAGGATGATAAAATTAACCGAAAAATAAAACTTGTCGATTTGGACAAGCACATCCTCGACTATCCCTCTTGGATCTTAACGGATCGGTCCACTAATTGAATCGTAACCCTCGTGGGTTTTAACTCACCTAACCCCAATTGTTGATATACCGAATATGGGAGCACATTAACACTTGCTTCCAAATCTAGTAATGCGTTTTTTATCCTATAATTTCCTATGACACATGAAATTGTGGGACAACCGGGGTCTTTGAACTTGGGGGCTCTCGTGCCCTGCATGATGGGGCTCACTTGCTCAGCCATAAAGACCTTTTTCTTAACATTCGACCTTCGTTTAGTAGTACATAAGTCCTTAAGGAACTTAGTATACGAAGGTATTTGCTTGACCGCGGTATTTGATTTGGATGGTTGGTCAAGCAATGGAATGTCTTTCTTCCTTATTCTTCTTCTTTTCACTCACAACCTTCTCAACCAACATTTTCCCAACACTTGATTTTCACTTGCCTAAAGACATCCAAAATCTCTTGGGTTGCTAGGGCAGTGGTGAGCTTAGACATTTGGGTTTTTAACTCACCCATATCACGATCCGTCTTGTCCACAAATGATCTCAACAAAGCTTCTAGGTTTTGGTTGGGATTTTGACTTTGAGGTGGAGCAAAAGAGTTTTGAGGTTGTTGTTGCCTTTGGTTTTGATGGTATTAGTTGTGATTTTGACTTTGATTTCCTTCCCAACTGAAATTGGGGTGATTATTCCATCCCTCGTTGTACTTTTGAGAATAAGGGTCTTTTTGGTTTCAGTTTTGGTTATACTGATTCAAAGCATTAACTTGGATGGGATTTTTGAGGACTTCCCGAAAAGTGGGAATAGTAGGGCAATCCTCAGTAGTGTGTCCCGAGTTTTCACAAATGACACATAACTGGCTCGAGGATACTACATTGACCTCTCTAAGCTTACTTACCTCCATTGCCTCTACTTTCTTAGACAATTGGAACAATCTCGCACCCATGTCATCCTCGTTGGATATTTGGTACAACCCTCCTTTTCCTTGAGTTTTGGCTTTAGGCTCTTCGATATAGGTATTCCAATTTTGGGCACCTTCCGCTAGTTCATCAAAATATAACAAAGCCTCATCAGAATTCTTGCTCAAGAATTGACCATTACACATGGTCTCAATAAAAGTACGCATATCAAGGGTGAGGGATTCATAGAAAAAACTAACAAGGCTCCAAGTTTCGTGACCATGGTGAGGGCATGCGTTTAAAAGCTCTTTGTATCTTTCCCAACATTTATAAAAAGTTTCGTTATCTTTTGGCGAAAAATTGGATATCGCCCTTCTTAAAGCATTGGTTCTATGAACGAGAAATAATTTTTTTAGAAACTCCGCTTGAAGCTCTTGCCAAGACCGAAGTAATATCGCATTATGTTAGCCTAAATGCAGGCACGTCAAGTAGTAATATAGTCTCGGAAGTCCGAGTGTCGAACCACAGGGATAGTCGAAAAGGAATGGAATGGATTATAGATTTTACAGTTCGCTGGTTTTGTAAGTTGGATTGGTTGTGAAACAACGTAAATGTAAATCGGCTGTGCAAATTAATAAGAAAGCACTAAGCTATTGGGAAGTTAATTGCGATTTAAGAAATGGTGATCACTAGCTCAAACAAAGACTTCAATACAAGGTTTCTCGAGATATGGGGAATGTTGGTGTGTTTCTCCATAGCAAAGGGTGTGACGCTAGGCGACTCATTCTCGAATTGAAGCTATATCAAGAAAGAGACAAACGACATTCCACCAAAGACGAAGTTATCATTCATACCTCTTAGCTATGGGTGTGAAGCAAGGCAACCTATTTCCGATGAAGCTAATACGAGATAGATATGACAAACTCATCATAAAAAGATTTAACATAAAGAAATTGTATGAAATCTCATGATTTAAAGAATGAAAATTAGAAAGTGAATCCCAACCATGAAACGAAACAAAGTTTATGGGCAAAATTCGTCAACTCATCATTTAACATTTGAGAAGGAAAATAGAGAGTCTAAATATCACATAAGGTGTAAGAAGCACTCAATATATCAACAAATGAATCAAAGATAAGACAAACAAATTTACAACCCATCCATGGGGTTTTAAGAACTATTCATAATCTCTTACAAAAAGTAAAAGCTCCATGGATGGGGGAGGGAGAATACAAGCTTTCTAGAACCATACGAGTATGTAGTATATTCATTAACAACCAAGAACTAAATATACAATGCATATCAAGTCTTGACTTAATATGAGAATACCTAGAAAGCTTATAGAATGATGATATTGAAGAAGAATAAGATTCACAAATATTTAACAACTTTAAATATGAATTGAGTTAACAATTATCGAAAATAATATCGCAATTAACCTTCCTAACCTTAGTAATAGACTACTCCATAATAAATGCAAGAACAAATATTATATATGAAGAAATCATCCTTACAAATCAAGAACTTACAAGAGAAAAATGAAAAAAAGATACACTTTAGCTCTCCCCTCTCTCTAGAAATCTCTTGTGTCCAAGATCAATAATAATTCATCTCCCTTGATCCCCTAGCCTAAACATTAGCTAAAGATGTACTTTAATTAATAAACAAAATAAGGGAAAATATCTAGGGACAATGAATCCCCAAAATAAAGCTAAAAGTAGAAGTAGGTGGCTGTCCTCGCCAAGCCATGATCGATCATGGGTCATTCTACCTGCTGATGATTTGCACCATGATCGATCATGCTTTTGGAAATTCATGCCTATGATCATGCTTGATCACTTGTTTGAGGGCCATTGAATCTCATGCCTATGAACACACAAAAGCACACCTAGCGGGGCGATATTAGAAACAAACTCGCTAAGACACTAATTTCGAGATAAACAGATAATTAGTCAGAATTAATGCAAATAAACGCGTCAAGTCACTCCGTTAAGGAGTGAACGAATGACAATATTATGCGCTTATCATCTTACAAAGATAATATCATCTTAAACAGGTGTCTAGAATAAAGGAATCGTGGGCTTGAAAACTGACTCACACTCGAAGTTACATTTAGTCTTAAAGGTTAAGGGATCTTCTCATGATAAATTACTTTTTTTTGGAGTTGTACGTCACTTTCCATAATAGTCAAATTCTCCAAGAAAGTTATTAACATACTCACATATGTCTAAGGGTACGTTGTCGGCCCGGCAAGCTGAGATCACATAAATAAATACTATTCTTTACGTGCATCTACGAGTGGGTATAGTCCATCCTATCCAGTCCTTTATTAACATGGTTTAAGAAAAATTCCTATATGAAGTGTGGCTTCTTGCCACCTGGCCACCCCATATGGGCATTTGATTGAGCAAACTAGTCAAACTAGATCATGTCACACTATGTATTAGGGTTTACTGTCAATCCTACTTTAAGGAAAATAGGAAAATAGGAAAAATGGGTCAAACGCTATTGCAAAGGTGACACGCAAAGCAAAAATCTATACTAGATAGAGAGTTCTAAGGATATCCGTGCTCATTTCCTCTACATCTCTACAACTAGAGGACAATTTCACATTTAATGGATCACTTCGGCCCCGATTTGAATATTAAGAGTTCCTAAGGAAGTCTGAACATCACATATATGGATGGAATTTGTGCAATCCCCGTGCACCTAATGGTACCTTAAGAATCCATACGTTAACCAACAGTTTCTCAAAGGAGGAAATGACCCGTTGACACTACTATTTGTCCACCCATTATAGTACTCGGATGAAAGCACAACCATAGATTTAAAACAACATATTCTGAGATTCACCATTCCAAAAAATATAAATAATCAACAATAGGGTGAGCACAAAGAGTAGGACTTCATTGGCCACTACTCATTAGTGCACCATGTTTTAGCTCCTGTTGGCAACAGTAGACTAATGATTTATAAGATAGTCAACCGTTGGCCAGCGGATGATTATAGTATACTCCAACAGCCACATGTCGCTAATCCAGTAGTTAAACTAGTCCCGAGTACAAAATGTCTGTTCAAAATGAGGAAAATAAGAGGTAAGAATTGAATTTCATACCAAGGGAGTCCAACGATGAATTTCAAAGAAGACATTCAATAATGGAGATAGCCCCCTTTTAGGCTAATATTCCTTTCAACAATTCTCCCATTTTCCATGTAACCTAACGGTAAGGATGCCTATTGCACGATGATACAGAAAAGAGAGGGAAACCACAATAAATCACCTCTCAAAACTAAAATCTACCCATAACCCCGTTTAGAGGTTTTCATCTTCGGGATCGGTTTGTCACAGGTGTCGTACATTGACGGCGGGTGATATTAAAATTTTACAAATTAATCATTAGTTTAAAAATATCTAAGATACACTGTAATAAAGTGGTGGTGGGAGTGTTTCTATTGAAATTGCAAAAATGGCACAGGTAGATGACCCACCATTACATCATATTATTATTATTACCCATGTTTGTGTTATTTAGAGTAATGGGAGCATTACCCCCCTTAACTAATTAGATTAGTATAGAGACACCGCCATAGTAATATATATAGTGCTGTGGGAATTAGAACTCTCCATATGAATGACATATGTGTGTGGTGGAGGTAAATTCCGATTTATGTGTGTGCTGGTGGCGTTTGGTTTAATGCATGGGGGGGAAACTCTTGAAAGTTAGTATATGATAATAATCTAATTTGTATGTCAATGGATATATTATTAACCTTAATGCCCATTGTTGGTCGGATTTCAACCCTAGAGGGGGTGAATAGAATTTAAAAACTTAATGGGGAATTAAAAACTTTTCTAAAAAGGTTTAAGCAAATCAACTTAGCTAAACGATAATATCAAGGAAATAATCAATTTCAGGCAATCAATCACAAAATAAGCAAATAAGCAATCTCAAAAATAAGGAAGTAAATAAAGAGATTGAGTAAGAAAGATTGAACCGATTTGAATTCCAAGGCTTTTTGTCCTCACGGTTTTGGTTTACCAAACCATAGTCCGCGCTTGGTTAGTTCCCCGAGAAGTTCCACTAATACTGTTTTTCTTCCGGGTAAAAAACAAACTTCTACAAGTGTTGTTATCTCACACACTCTTTACAAATATTGCTTTACCACAATATTCACACAAGAATCTCTCTCTTGCTAATTTGTGAGATTTACCTCTCACAAATACTAAACAGGAATTTGCCTTCTTGTTATCTTATGAGATTGACTTCTCACAAATGAATACTAAATGTTTGGTGACTCACCCCAATGAATAACAACTCTCAAGTGTTTAAAGAATACAATTGAAGCTCACACTAGAGTTATCAAGATTGATCAATAAGTTTAAGCTCAAATATGATGAATATGATCAATGCAATAGCTTGAATACTTGAATAATGAGGATATATGAAAAATGAGTTTTTATGATCATTCAAGTGTGTAAAAACATGTCGAAGACCTTATATATATATCTTGCAAAAGGATATGGCCGTTTGAAGTGGTTACAAGAAGTTGTTGGACAAAACTTGACATTTACCAACTCTCCAACGACTAGATTTTACAATGTAGTCGACTCACCCATATACCATGTAGTTGACTACATGCTTCTGCCCACCCATGAACTCTCAAACCTAAAATCAACCGAAAGCTTGGGGAGTGTTCTAGAGGTTATTCTAAGCATGGTGGAGTTGGTTATGAGCATTAAAACAACCGGATAGATTATATATGATTTTTACAAGAAAACCGGTTTGTGAGAAATAGCTTTGTAAAAGAGGTTCAATTCAAACTTTGATTTTGAAAGCAGTTTGAATGCAATGAATGATACATGATCATGTTTGAGCTTAGTTTGTGATCAATGATAATAACTTTACATAAAGCTAAACACTCACTCATGAAACAAGTTTACCATTCTTCAAAGTGCTTGAGCTACTTTCTTTGATCTCCACTTGAATTTTTGTTTTGAAGCTTTTGATCCTTGTTCTTATGTGCTTCATGAAATGTATTGATGTGATTGATCTTCTTTGAATCCTTGTCCAATGCTTTGTTGACTTGATCGGATATTGATAGAATGATCCTTGTCAAACTTCCTTTGAGCAATCATGCAATTCTTGACTTTCCAAATAAGAAAGCTATAATCTTAAATCAAGAACATGTTAAATTACACATGATTGATTTATTGTTATTATGAAAATAAGATTAAGACCTACAGGGTTAACAATCTCCCCCTTTTTTATGATGACAATAAATTAATGTGTGTTTTCAATAACAAGCATAAATAGCATATGAGTAAATGATATATGCTCCCCCTTAATTTATGCATAGATAAACTAAATGATTTGTTAAAAGCATTGCAAATATTTGAGATAGTTTTAAAACTAATAAAACATTTTTGATCTCAAATAAAGTTTTCAAAAGAAAACAAGTATTAATGTTAAAGACATAAAGCAATTAATAGTCTTACCAGCATTGATTGCCACCAACACACATTTTCTCCCCCTATGGCAACATCAAAAAGGGCCAAGGCCACGGAGAGAAAATGGTAGCTCCGAGAGTGCTTCATCTATGGGGCTAAGATGTGTATGCCTCTCTATCTTTTGCCATAAGGCAAAGGTGTGCCATCTCCTCATCGCTTGACTCGATATTGGATTCCTCTTCTTTCAATTCGCTTGAAATTTCTTTGAGAGCATGCTTCAATCTTTTGTATAGCTCTTCCCTCTTTGTTTTCTTCTATCTTTTCTCCTCTTTTCTAACCGGACAATTTGATTTGTAATGTCCTGGTTTTTGACAATGGAAGCATTTCCTTTCCTCATTGTCAACTTTAGGATGAGTTGATTATCATCGAAGTTCTTTGAGGATGAGGGATAGTTGTTGATCTTCCATTGTGAGTATTTCTTCTTTGCTAGGAATTTCTCAAATTTCTTAGAGATAAGAGCCATGTCTCCATCTTTTCTTGTTAAGCCTTTTTTATCTCCTTTTCCATCTTTTCCTTCATTTGGCTTTAGAGCAAATATTGTCATAAGATTTGTTATATCTTCTCCTTCTTCTCTTGTTAACTCCTTCTCATGAGTTTTGAGAGAACCCAAGAACTCATCCATGCTCAAAGTCTTGAGACTCTTAGCCTCTTATATGGCCGTCACCTTAGGTCTCCATTTCTTGGGAAGAGTCCTAAGAATCTTTCAAATTTTCTCTTCATTAGAGTAAATCTTGCCAAGAAGGTCCAAAGCGTTAGTGAGAAAAGAAAATCGACTATACATGGAAGCAAGTGATTCGTTAGGCTCCATATTAAACAATTCATAATCATGGAAAAGTATATTTATATTGTCTTCCTTGACTTGAGAAGTTCCCTCATGGGCAAACTCAAACTTGTCCCAAATCTCTTTTGCGGTTTTGCAACTAGAGATTTTGTTATATTCGTCCAACTTAATGCACAATGTAAAGAATTTAAAGCTTTGGCATTGCATTGGATTTTTCTAATATAATGCTCATTTTATTCGGATATCGACTTGAGAATAACATTTCCCTTCTCGTCGGTTTTTATGATCTCATAAGGTCCAACAAATGTAACCTTCCATTGTTCGAAATCGCTAGCTTGTAGAAATGTGCTCATGCGATTTTTACAATAACTATAATTCTTGCCATCAAACAATGGCGGTCTACAAATAGAAGCACCTTCGGAAAAGCCGATTCCTTGATAATAATATATGATTGAGGAATCTTAGATTGTGAAATAAAAAATAAGTGTACTCCCTCTGATACCAATTGTTGGTCGGATTTTAACCCTAAAGGGGGGGTGAATAGGGTTTAAAAACTTAATGCGGAATTAAAAACTTTTCTAAAAAGGTTTAAGCAAATCAACTTAGCTAAACGATAATATCAAGGAAATAATCAATTTCAAGCAATCAATCAGAAAATAAGCAAATAAGCAATCTCAAAAATAAGGAAGTAAATAAAGAGATTGAGTAAGAAAGATTGAACCGATTTGAAGTCCAAGGCTTTTTGTCCTCGCGGTTTTGGTTTACCAAACCATAGTCTGCGCTTGGTTAGTTCCCCGAGAAGTTCCACTAATACCGTTTTTCTTCCGGGTGAAAAACAAACCTCTACAACTGTTGTTGTCTCACACACTCTTTACAAATATTGCTTTACCACAGTATTCACACAAGAATCTCTCTCTTGCTAATTTGTGAGATTTACCTCTCACAAATACTAAAAAATAATTTACCTTCTTGTTATCCTATGAGATTGACCTATCACAAATAAATACTAAATGTTTGGTGACTCACACCAATGAATAACAACTCTCAAGTGTTTAAAGAATACAATTGAAGCTCGCACTAGAGTTATCAAGATTGATTAATAAGTTTAAGCTCAAATATGATGAATATGATCAATGCAATAGCTTGAATAATGAGGATATATGAAAAATGAGTTTGTATGATCATTCAAGTGTGTAAAAACATGTCTAAGAGCTCATATATATAGCTTGCAAAAGGATATGGCCGTTTGAAGTGGTTACAAGAAGTTATGGGACAAAACTAGACATTTACAAGAAGGATATGAGTTTGTATGATCATTCAAGTGTGTAAAAATCGAGACCACTAACATTGATTTTATCCATAAAATCGAGACCCGCTTTCCTGATTTTAGCACGCGAATGTTTTTTTTTCCTAAAACTGCTACCTTAAGTGGCATTTTTTCACAAAAAATAGCTATATTGAGTAGCGATTCTAAAACCACCCTATTTCCACAAATAAGTTCAAAACACCCCTATTTTGCTAAATAAGTTTTAAAACAAGCATAGTTATAAAAAAAATCTTAAAGTTTTATCATCTATCCGATCCCGAGGTAGAAGTAACAATTTGTTTAAAGTGAACAATTTGAATACTAATATCATTTTTTTAAAATTAAAGAATAAATTTAGCATTAATATTATTTTTGTTCAAAATAAGGGGAGGCAAGATTAATAGTACTAGTAATTTTTACAAATTAACGGGGGTAAAACTTATTAATACGCATTTATTTACAATTTTTTAAAATAATTGTAGGGGTTAAATTACAAAAAAACGGGGTGGTTTTAGGAAAGGCTATCAAACACATAGTAGGTTTACTTGGCACATGATATTCTTGACAAAATGAAGTATATATGTGACGCCCTGAATCCCGTTTAGAGGTCTAGACATCCGGGACCCGGTTAATCACGGTGCCATACGCGACGGCGGGTTTAATATATATGATTTTAAAACTCATTTTCATAAAATTTTGGCATCTGGAGTCCTTAAATTGAACAAATTCAAAACCTATGAATTGATAAAATAAATTCCATTTGTAAAAGTCAAACTCCACGTATAATAAAGCCCAGTTTTTACAAGATCACATATATACAAATCCTCCAACGAGGTTCCAATACACAATTAAAATGTTTACCTTAAAAATAATTATAAGTTTGATTATACAACATTCATTTAACACATGAAAAGATCAATTTAAAATTATACATATGGAATCAAGTCCTCCCTCCGAGGGAGACTAACATGGTTCAGGGGTCATCAGAGGTAATAAACTCTAACACGTGTTAACCCGAATAGTGTACCTGCAAAACTATTTTGAAAAATGGAAGTGAGCCTGTAACGCCCCGAATCCCATTCTAAGGATTTTACCTCCGAGACTCGATTTTTCACGGGTGCCGTACGCCGACTGTGGAAATATCACTTGTGGAAAAATCCAATTTAAAAAAAAATTGACATGGGGAGCCTATTTGTTCAATAAATCCAAAACCTATAAACAAAAAATATAACTCTCGATCTACGTAACTAAATATATAATCTCTACAAGGAATACAAGGTACAATACATATATTCCTGATCAAATAGCAAACTTAAATTCAAAATAAAATCTGATACAGAACAAAAGGACCAATTTTAACATCTAAGGTATAGAGGCAGACTAAGAGATCGCATCCTCACTTCTCCCCGTTCCAGAAGAACATGCATGAACAACTGATGGGAAAAATGTGGGATGAGTTAAGAGAATCAGTGGGAATCATATAATATAGTTTAATTATGAAAACAGTATTCAATAAGGGTTAATGCATTTAGTAAAGTAAATCATTTGTTTTGCAAAAACCATATGGCACAATAGTATCCGTTTATCTCAAAAGCCTCGAGCCGCAATATCAGCAATGTTCATGACTAGTCAAACATACTGTCGGGTCTGTATTTCATGACCTTTCACCCACGCGGCAGCAGGGCCTCCTGTTCGTTTTCGTGCACGGTTTCAGTTCTTGCACCCAGGAGACTGTGTCCCAACTTCTCGCCCCAATTGTTAGAGACCAAACCCGAGACCTAACATGGCCTCGTACTAATGTATAACTCAATTATAATATCAACCGGCTCATTTGAAAAACAACAATGCCATATAATCATATAAACATTTCTATAACCAAATATAACACCACCTAAAACCAACAAAAGAAATCTCATATCAACCATTCTAAATAGTTTAATAACTTATAAACAATGGCTTAGTAACATAAAATCACCACTTGAACCCATACATGTAAACATTTAGCTTTGAAAAATAATTCATCAACAATCACATGGGCTCCAAGTGGGTTTTGTGCAAAATCAAGTGAATAGATCCAATTCTTTGTTGAGACATGTGTTTTGTTTCGTATATAGACTAGTTGAATCATTAATTTATATATCAACAGAAGATCTCAACATAAGTTCCAAACCCATGTATGCAAGCTATGTATTTATATATATATACATGGTAGAATCGTAATCAATCGATAACAAATTAAAAAATAGAGTTTAATGGTTGAAACAAGTATTTTAACACATTTATGTGTACATATATAGGCTATTCAAACCATTGGGGAAAGTATGAACTTCATATCAAAAGTTACCTTTCATGGAAATTGGGTTCCAAGTGGGTTTTGCTTAAAACAAGTGATTCATTGCAAATAGCTCATTGAACCAAGTTATTTTAACAATATGTAAGCCACTAAGTTCATTAATTCCAACATTTCATCACCCTTTCATCATATACCCAAAACATGTATGTGTATATATATACAACCTAGGGTTTAAATGCTAACATTTGCTAAAACTAGAAATTAATCAATAGTAATGTAAGACTATAGGTTTGAGTATAGATTCCCACCTCTTTGTAGCTAGAAGTACGGATTTGAAGGCTAGCTTGAGCTTTCTCCTCAAGAACACTAAGCCTTAGAAGCTCCACCAAGCTTCAATGGAGTTCAAGGAAGAAGATGATGAAAGAGGAGATGAAATTTGTTGGATTTGCTCCTTGATTCTTGAATTAATTGAAGTAATCTCTCAAAACTCCTTAAGATCCCTCACAAAACAAGCTCTCAACCTCTCTCTAAAGCTCTCAATGGTTATGTGGAGAATAAGCAGAAAATGAGATGAAGGTGTACATATAAATCTAGTTCTCACTCACGCGGTTACTGTTCACACGTGGGGGAGTTGCAACACCGAACTTTGAACGGCCATAACTTCTCGCTCGAATGTTCGATTGAGGTTATCTTTATGTTCACGGAAAGCTTATTCAGAGTCTACAACTTCTTAGAAGGAAGCGTCCCCAAATTCTGGACATATAATTCCTAGAAATTCAATGAAGTCGGCACGTTAATGTTACCGAATGAACAACTGATAGCGATTTTCCTATTTCGCGCTTAGTTTCGACCTAGTAGGAGTCTGAATTTGCCTTCGGCTAAAACACGAAAGCTGTAGATTGCCAAAAAATCTAAACCCTTACATGAACGAATACGCAATCTGACGAGGAACGAAGAAGTTATGTTTCCCCCAAGTTGTCCAAAATTATGAAGTCGCGTAAATTAAAAACTCGCAGTTGACATCCTGATTTCAATTCAAACCATCCGGATTGCGAAACAATCACTCTTCAAAGTTTAGTACATCTAATATGACACGCTGAAAATGTTGGACTGACTTGGAAAGGTCCCAAAATAATAATTCACGCCCTAACGGGACTGCAAGCTTCTATCAGGCCTACGAATGGTATTTAGCTTGTAAATGAAACAAGGGGTACTAGAAAGCCAAACACAAGCTTAGTGGGAACTATAAGGGTTTGTATATTGAAATACACATAGTACTATGCATGCATCATGTGGTATAAGAATAATAGTTAAACAGTAAGTATATCGTATATATAAGTGTAATACCCATCCATAGAAGTTAAATTACATGCAATGCACATCAAATGATCTCGTTTCCCCAAATATCAAGCAAAACCATGCATAACGGGAAGTATAAGATAATTAACCGAAAGTAGAATGTGTTGGTAACTACTACGGGCTCCAATTATACTACACTAGGTCTCGTATCAACTTATCTCAAAGGCTACTGAAAGGGCTACAACCCCTTGTATGCAATGGGCTCCAACCCATTGCATTAGTGGCTACAACCACTAACAAGAGGCTACAACCTCATCTCATCAAGAGGGCTACAACCTCATCTCATCAAGAGGGCTACAACCCTCGTCTAGTACCGGTACTTCTGGCTCCAACCCAATCATCTAAGGGACTATAACCGCAAATAGGCTCCAACCCAATCAATAAGGAAGGCTACCACCCTCCAAGTAAGGCTACAACCTTACAATCACTACCTACGTAGTTAATTAAGCCAAACTTGAAACCACGAAATAACAACAAAACATAAAAGAGCCAACACACTGATTAGTACTAAAACAATGTATCTTGTTCATAAATCTCGAATGTGGAAATCTCATATATATATATAACCATCAATATATAGCCATTATCAAAAGTACTTCAATTATTAAAGATACATTGTTTCTGTACCACTCTAGTTATATAAACTAGCTCAACAAAGTAATATCTCACTTATGGTAATTCATTTACCAAATGTACATATGCCATATGTATAAAAACAACATAAACCTTTCACGATGATGTCCATAGGACACATACATTTATCCCACCAAGTATTGTAGTATAAAACTCCATGAACGGTATCATTAGTCGTAATCCATTTGGTGGGATATTTAGTTAACATTTATTATAAACTTCCCAATAACTTGTAGCTCTTAGACATCATTCCCTCATGTGAAGTAATAAAATCGTATAATAAACCTACCAATTTTGGTTGTATAATTTGTTTAGCAGAATCTAGCACACTTTGTCTTAAAATGGGTTTTAGCCAAATCAATTCCATTTGTTAACAGATGGCATATATAATCTAGAACATCGCATTACCACAATATATATAAATGAATTCATGTATGAAACCCATCATATAAGCCTTTTCTAATTGTATATAAGTTCTAGTTAAACACACTTGTGTATTGATGGGTTTTAGGATGAAATTTGGGGAAATGCGTATACATGTCAAATTTCGTGTAAAATAATCAAATTCACATATTAGTAAATCAATCTCAATAATAAATAACGAGAAGTTGCAACCCAAACCCAATGCACATGATGAAACTCGAATTTGTATGAAAAAACCCCCAATTTCTAGTTTAATCAAAGCATGCAACAGATAAAACATTATAAAAGAGTTTTATACTGTTGTTCCCACCTGGAATTGAAGCTTTAAACAAATTTTGAAGTCCCATGGATGGAGGAATGTGCCTGCCCTAGCTTTCTTCAAGCTTTGCCAAGCTCCCATGGAGGTGTTGATAGGAGGAAGATGATGAATAATGATGTTATGTGTGTAGTTATTCAATCAAGATGAGAATTCCACCATGATATCTCACATATATCATCTCTCTTTCTTTCTAGAACTCTCATTTGGTGTATGGGAGAAGGATGGCTCGAAATAGAAGAGAAAATATGATTTAAGTGTATAAAAATGGGTTCCAAGTTCTGGAAAATTCGACTCCAGGGCCCCAGGATCGATATTGGGGGTCCAAGATCGATCTTGGAAGCTCTCAACTACATAATTGCTTCCTACATCATTGACCAATGTTGGTATTTTGCTCATAACTCCTTGCTGAAAACTCGGATTAGGGTGATCTTTATGTCCACGAAAAGCTAATTCAAAGATCTACAACTTCCTAAAAGGAACCTTCATCAAATTTTCTATGGATTAATCCTAAAAATTTGTCGAAGAAAAGCACTCTGCCACTACGTTACCGAATGATCAAATTTTAACAATCAACTTACTTCACACACAGTTTTGACCAACGAGGAGCATGAATTGGCTTTCGGTCAAAACATGAAAGTTGTAGAATGGATTAAATCCTAACTATAGAACCAAACGGAGAGTCAATCGGGTGTGAAACGAAGGAGTTATGATCTCTTAAAGTTTTCCAAATTTTATAAGTCGCGTAAAATGAAACTACGAGCTTAACACTTCAATTTCAAACTGAACCACCCGAAATCCAAAACGATTATCCACACAGATGTATTTAATGTATTAGAACATATTTGAAGTGTTTGTACCATTGAATTCTCCTCGGAACTCAAACTCACTAGTCAAAGCGAGATTGCGCATTCGAACGAGGCTAGTACGTGGAATTTACGTGTGATAAAAATATAGAATATTACAATATACATCACGAAATGTATTTTATTATGATCGATTAAAATCGTACAGTCCAAATGAGATTCTTATTTTATTACAATCCCTAACAAAAAAAAGCCATGATCAGCCATATAAGAGGACATGGGAGAAAAAAATACAAAATTGATAAATAAAAACAGATAAACTAGATAGTAGAAGTATTCACAATTATTGAACCACCATATATATTGGTATTGTGTTTCGATTGTTTTTTTTCGGCTTTCCTTTAAATTCGTTTCCAATGGTTATCCCAAATTACCATCACAAATTTACCACGTACATGCACCTGTAGTTACATATATCTATCTAATTACATATTTCTTTCACACTAGTACATATAAGTAAGAGAATTTTCCATGTGGTCCTCCTTGATCTTTCTCAATTTGAAACCCATCATACATAACAAACCAACCACCAAATAGATAAAGTGAGTAGTAGTAGTAGTAGTAGTAGTAGTAGTAGTAAATAGATATGGTGAGTAGTAGTAGTAGTAGTAGTAAATATATATGTTGAGTAGTAGTAGTAGTAGTAGTAGTAGTAGTAGTAGATATGGTGAGTAGTAGTAGTAGTAGTAAATAGATATGGGGAGTAGTAGTAGTAGTAGTAAATATATATGTTGAGTAGTAGTAGTAGTAGTAGTAGTAGTAGTAGTAGTAGTAGTAGTAGTAGTAGTAGTAATAGTAAATAGATATGGTGAGTAGTAGTAATAGTACTAGTATTAGTAGTAGATAGATATGGTGAGTAGTAGTAGTAGTAGTAGTAGTACTAGTAGTAGTAGTAGTAGATATGGTGAGGAGGAGGAGGAGGAGGAGTAGTAGATAGATATGGTGAGTAATAGTAGTAGTAGTAGTAGTTATGGTGAGGAGGAGGAAGAGTAGTAGTAGTAGATAGATATGTTGAGTAGTAGTAGTAGTAGTAGTAGATAGATATGATGAGTAGTAGTAGTAGTAGTAGTATATATATATATAAGCCAAATGTTGGTGAGGTGCACACTCACAGTATTTCCCCCTCTCACAATGTGAAATGAAAGTTTTAGCCTGGAACATAAGAGGTTTGAGTAATTCTCAAACTCAATCCATTCTTAAATCCTTTTGCATTAAGCATAAACTAGACATTCTCTGCATATCTGAGCCAATGACCTACTTTGACACCTTTCCTTGGTCTCTTTGGCATACCTTAGACCTCTCTCTAACTTGTTGTAATGAAAGAGACAATCTCACTTCCAATCTTTGGCTTTTTCATGGTCATTGGGTCACCAACATCAATGTCATTCTTAACACTAACCAGTAAATTACCATATATGCATCTCTTGACAATGTGCCATGCCTCATTACCTGTGTTTATGCCAGCAATAACCACATCATTAGAAGACAATTATGGGAAAACTTCAAGCACCTGTCTCTTACTCAAAATCTCCCATGGCTTGCCATAGGGGACTTTAATTGCATCTTGGGAGTTCATGAAAAGAAAGGTGGCAATCTTCCTAATCCTGTCTCCTGTTTTGATTCCAAAAGTATGAAAGATACATGCAATCTCATTCATTTGGATTATACTAGCCCTTTCTTTTCTTGGGCTAAAAAAGGAAGTGCCCCTATTCAAGTTAGACTAGATAGAGCTCTTAGTAATAGCTCTTAGTTCAATGCTTGGAAAAATGTGAACTGCCTTACCCTGCCTAAGATTAATTCTGATCACCATCCCCTTCTTTTCACCTTCAACAATCAGGTTCATGGTGGGCCTAAACCTTTTAGATTTAGTGCTGCTTGGGTAAAACATAATCATTTCTTACAGGTTGTTCAATCTTCCTGGCAACCCCCTGTGATTCCATTTGCCCAATGGTTACTCTTCAATGGAAGCTCAAGTCCCTCAAAAAGGAGCTCATTCAATGGAACAAGTGAAATTTTGATAATATACATGACAATGTGAAATCTGCCACTGCTCAGTTACAATCTATTCAGTCACTTATTAATAGCCATGGTTATATAGGTAATAATGCATCTGATGAAGACAAAGCTCAAAAAAACCTTAATGCAGCTCTTCGTTTTAAAGAAAGCTTTTGGAAGCAAAAGTCCATAATCAACTGATTGGCAGAGGGGCATAAAAACACCAAATACTTCCATAAAATAGCTGATCACGGAAGAGCTACTAGCAGAATTTTTCACATAATGGACTGCAACTCTTTTATTTCTGATCCTACAGCCATCAATAAACACATAGTCAGCTACTTTCACAACCTATACTCCACCTCCAATAATACCTTTAATAATGGCTTGGTTGCCAAAGTCCTCAATAACCAAGTTACTCACCAAGACAATGTTGCTCTCACAGCCACCCCATCTAACCTTGAAATTAAGGCAGCTGTCCTCAACCTCAGCCCTCACTCAGCTCCAGGCCCTAATGGATTCAGTGGCTCTTTTTTCACACATGTTGGGACATTTTTTCCACAGATTTTTGCTTGGCCATCAAGTAATTCTTTATTCACAACTGGATTTTCCCAAGTTTTAATTCCAATTTCGTCACCCTCATTTCCAAACTCCTAATGCTGACAGCATGAACTCTTTCAGACCTATTGCTCTTGCTAACTTTGCCTTCAAAAGTTATTCCCAAAATTCTTGCTGACAGGCTTGTTACCATTGCTACCAAACTTATCTCCCCCAATTAAACTGCTTTCATTAAAGGCAGGAACATACATCACATCATTTCTCTAGCTTCTGAATGTTTTAACATGCTTGACAAAAAAGCTCATGGTGGTAACTCTGCTATCAAAATTGATATTGCCAAAGCATTTGACACCCTTGATTGGCCTTTCCTTTTATCAGTGCTTCATGCATTCGGCTTTAGTACCACCTTTATTAATTGGGTTGACACTCTTCTTGTAATACCCCATATTTTAATTTGCTTTAAATTGAATTATATTAGCTTATTTATACTCATGTGGGTGATCGTTAGGTGATTCGGGTGGTTCCAATGGATTTTGGTTTGCAAATAAGAAGTTTTGGTCTTTTGCGAAATGTTGTTTCTAGCTATCTTTGGGCTATCGTAATTTCTTTTCTATTTATCAGAATGAGATTCCGTTTACATTGGTATCTAGTATTTACGTCATTCTACAACTTTCGTGTTTTGGCCGAAGTCCAATTCGCACTCCTCGTTGACCAAAACAGGGCCCGAAGTTGGCCCATTGCTAAATTCTGGTCTTTCGGTAGCGCTTTGGCAGAGCGCTGTCTTCGGTGAATTTCTGGGAATGATTGGTCAATAATTTGGAAAAACTTCCAACTAGGAAGTTGTAGATCTTTGAAATACCTTTCCGTGGACATAAAGAACGCTTCAATCGGAGTTCCGAGTCAAAAGTTATGGCCAAAATAAAAACAGTGCTCCAGGGCCCAAAAATTAAAGCGCGGACCGGTATGGCATTTTTGGCATACCGGTCCGGCACCAAATTTTTGGGAAAATTGACCCCCGCGGACCGGTATTGGGTATTTTGCATACCGGTCCGCCAGTCACTATTCACCACCGACTTAAGCTCGTTTTTAAGCTCTTTTTCACTCATTTTCACCCCATTTTCGGGGGAAGCTTCTAGAGAACACTAGAGGGAGATGGGAGCTCGTGTGTGAGGGCTCTCGGAGAGATTTTTAACGCATCTTTCATCCTTTATCGAAGAATCAAAGCTCCAAATCACTTGAGTCTCTTCTCCTTTCACTATTCATCTTCTTCTACCTTAATTCTTTGCCATGAGAGCTCGTGGGTAAGCGGTGGCTGCATGGTTTGAAGTCTAAGCTTCGTTATTTGGGGGTTTTGCTATTCTAGAAATGCGATGACAAGAGATATTAGGGGTTTCATCAAACAAAGCTTCGATTATTATCTTTTCTTCTCTCTCTTGGTCTACAACTTGAGGTAGGGGTTATATATATTTTCCAAACTTGATGATATGATTTTATTTATCTAAAGATGAGTGATTTTATACATATATGTTCGATCTGAAGCACATACCTCTTGTTATTGATTATACAAGAATGATTTTATACATATATGTTCATATGTTGGTCATATCATTGGATATACATAAGTTGTGCATGATTGAGCTATGATTTTACGATATGAAGCAATATATGCCATCTAAGCTCCATAATTACATATTATTGATTCATACGGATGTTCTTTAGATGTATATGTGTTGGTTTAACAAGAAAATGATTAGTAAAGGGTTTTGTACACACCAAAGAACATGGACGTAAATTGGTTAGAGTTTATATGGCATATGTGGTTTCTATTGTATCTATGATGCATTAGTTGAGACAAGATATGCCACTTGAACTTGACATCTATGTAATATAGACTTGTATGTGATGTTCCTTGGATATACATGCTTGGTTGAATCCAAGTGAATTTGTAAATGGATTATGTATGCGCTAAGGAACATGGATACATGATGAATGAAGTTTAAGTGGCGTGGGTTGTTTCTAGTTTACAATTAGAGCATGGATTGCACGTTATGCATAATTATTGTGTCAACCGGGCATCTGGATGATCTCATGGCAAGCTCAGAGCATTCTTATGGCATATGGTGCGGAAATTGTCTCTTGGGAGAATTATATCTCTTTTCCATGATATGGATGGCTATCTATTCTCTTATGGCATTCTGAAACAAGTGATTATCTATCTCCAGAAGTTTCTTATGATTATGGTATTGTTCTGGATGTGACATGATCCTGATATGGATCCGGATATGATTCTGTTCTAGATGTGATATGATCCTGATATGGATCCGGATATGATTCTATTGTGGTCCTTCGATTGTGAAGGGATGATGTATTGATCTGTGCCTACCGGGATGGAAAATAAGTAGGGCCTGGTGCCCTTGGGTTGAAAATCCCTAAACCTCCGGAGGGCAGCAACGCGTCGGCTGTCTAGAGCCAGCGGTGTGTAGCCCGGAAATCTAGACAACGGTAAGGCACTGATGGTTCTGTGGTTATGTTACTATTGGTGGACATGTGGTCCAAATTGATTATGATCAAATGATATAGCCTGGGGCCGATGGGCCAATTTATGATTATTGTCGAATTTTCTCTCGGGCGGTCAGGCCCTTGCTATACTCCGGTTTGGTATGGATATATTCTGGCTACGTGGATCTGAGGTTGACACAAGGGAGGTAACCTGCATATGCATAAGCACGTATAGTTTCATATGATGGTGGTTTTTAAACCGAAGCTTTTATTAAGATATGAATTGTTGTTGAACCATGAATTGTATTTTCGATATGTTATTCCCTGTTTTCTTCCCCCCTACTGAGCTGTGAGCTCACCCCGTGTTTTATTTACAAATACAGGTACACAAGGGGCGAACGATGGTTACGGGACTATAGGTTCGGGATCGAAATAGAAGGCTCTGATACATATCCATTTTTGTTGTTTATATGTTCTCTCGGGAAGCCACGGCTAGCCCGAAATGTTGTATATTATTTTTGAACTTGCTTAGTTGGTTTTGTAAAACAGTTACATGCACACCTGTGTGTTTATGTACAGTAATATCATCTTATATCTTGTGGAGTGTCGAATGACACATGACATTTATTGTTTGGATTTTCTTTGTGCATTTACATATATACCCATTTTAGTTAATCTAAGATGGGTTAGTAGCACTCCAGGTCTTAATTACGGGTGTTATCCTATAAATTAAGGCGGGGGTGTTACACTTCTCAAGTCAGCCAAGCTCTCCCTTCTTGTCAATGGTACTCCTCAAGGCTATTTCTCATGTGCTAGGGGTGTTAGACAAGGAGACCCCCTTAGCCCGTTGCTCTTTTGCCTTGCTGAGGAAGTTTTTAGCAAAAGCATCAACTTGGCTACTAGAAATGGTTCTTTTCAAGGCATTTCCTCTCCTAGAGGGGCTAACTCTCCTTCCCACATTCTTTATGCTGATGATGTCCTCAGTTTTTGCAATGGCTCTACTGCTAGACTCAAGGCAGTAATGTTTATCATTAAAGAAAATTCTGATATTTTGGGCCAAGTTCTGAATTATGCTAAAAGCAAAGTCTTTCTTACGAAAGCTCCTATGGCCAGAAAAAAGCTAATTTTTCAAACTTTGAACATGAATATGGCTTCTCCCCCATTCACATATCTTGGAGTTCATATTTTTAAACGTGCTCCTAAAAAAATCACTTTCAAGTTGTGGCTGACCAAATCAAATGCAAGCTTCAAGGCTGGCAGGGAAAACTTCTTTCTATGGCTGGTAAAATTGATCTAGTGAGGAATGTTGTCTCTCCCATGCTCCTCCACTCTTTTATGGTATATAAGTGGCCTACTCTTCTTTTGAAACAGCTTCAGCAATAGATGAGAAATTTTATATGGAGTGGTGATATTCAAACAAGGAAAATTATAACAATTGCCTAGCATAAGATTTGCTCTCCCCTTCAAGCTGGTGGCCTAGGCATCAAAAATTTAGTGCATTTCAACTAGGCAGCAGTCCTCAAATTCTCTTGGGACATGGTCCAGCATTCTACCTTATGGAGTCAGTTTATGTTGGCTAGATTTGATGTCAAATTCTGCCAATCTCAAGCTTCTTACAAATCCTCCTCCATTTGGTCAGGTGTAAAGCTAGCTCTTGCTAATATCAAACTGCATGCTAAGTGGGTTGGTGGAAATGGTTCTAGAATTCAAATTTCGCTTGATGATTGGTGCCGGGATATCCTTTATCCTCCTTCTCAAACTCCCATAGATCAATGTCTAAGCAGTTGGATCTCTCACAATTCTTAGAACACTCATACTTGGTTGAGGCAGAATTTTCGTCATTTTAATGATCTTATTACTACCATAGCTCTCCCCATTCAGCCTATTAGTGACAAAATGGTTTGGCCTTACTCTTCTAAAGGCCACCTAAATTTCAGTGATGCTTATAGCTTCTTTCATTCTGCCAACACCAATCCCACCTTTAAAAATGTTTGGAATTCATACACCCATCCAAGAGCCTCCAATTTTATCATGAGAACTCTTCATAACGCCATTCTTTCTCAAGTCTCTTTTTAACTTAAAGGAATCAACATTGCCTCCAGGTGGAGCCTGTGTCTGCATAATTCTGAAACCACTTCTCATGTTCTCCTTTAATGTGGTTTTGCTTTCTCTGTTTTGAAATGGTTCTTTTCCATTTTCAACATCCACACCTTCCCCATCTCTTCTCCAGTAGACATGTGGAACTTTATTAACTCAAAAAAATAGAGTTCCTAGGTCTCAAATGTGTGGAATGCTGGTATTACCATAGTTTTTCACAAAATATGGGAAACCATAAATGATGTCATATTTAGAAACTCTAAAATTAATTTCACATCCTTCAAACATCATCTAATTAATCTCATCTTCGAGCTCAATGACTTTTTTCCTGGATTCATGTCCAATTTTGTGGAGGACCTGCTCATTCATAAAAAGTTCAACCTCTCAGGTCATGCTAGATCAAGTCCTAAAATTATTGAAACTTTCTAAACCCCTCCTCCTCTAGGTTGGCTTAAAGTAAACACTGATGGCATGGCCAATGGCTGCCCTGATCCTACCTCAATTGGTGGTATCTTCAGAAATTGCAGGGGTTTTTGTAAAGGTGCTTTTACGGGTAAAATTGGCATTCATAATGCCTTTTTTTGCTAAATTGTTTGCTCTCATACAAGCTATTGAATATGCTTGGAACAATGGTTGGAAAAAGCCATGGTTGGAGATCTATTCACAAGCAGATCTTATGTGCCTGCTTAATAATAACTCTTTTGTACCTTAACAACTTGCTATTATGTGGGATAATTGTAAATCCTATCTCCATCAGATGTCTTTCTATGCCTCTCACACCTATAGAGAGGCAAATCCTGTAGCTGACAAACTCTCAAAAATGGGTATGTCCTATGATCAAATCCAACGGTGGCCTTCTCCTCATCAAGCTGTTGCCCAATTCTACTCCAATGATCTCAACCACAGGCCCTGCTACAGATTTAGATAATCATATGTCTCCTATTTTCATAATTTCTCATTCAGTTCAATTATGTAATTTTTTGTTCTCTAGTTCTATCTCTGTTTGGTCTATGATTTTTATTTGGCTTAAAAATCAAGATGCAAACATTTTGTATAGGCATATTATTTCCTTTTATTTTCTTACTTTTTACATCTCTTTACTTGAGCCTAGTGGGTGGGCCTTTGTAACCCACATCATGTTTTTTCATATTTTTTAATGCTCTACACTATTGCCTAAGGGCATAGTGGATTTTCTCCAAATGTATATATATATATTCTTGTAGAAATATGAATTCGGGGAATGATTCTTCTATTTTGAACGGAATAAATAAGATACAAGAGAAGCCTTTGACATTTAAGGTTACATAACTGCTAAAGAAATACACGATAATCTCTAACTACCCTAAAGATTTGATACTACAAGTAATAAGGAAACAAATCTCGTGTTCATGCGTATTGGTATGACACACAAAGGCAATATTGGTACGCATCCTTGCTTGAATCTTTTGGCCATGTGCATATTGATATGACCCAATACTGGTAAACAACCCATCAGTCAACATTCCCTCCTCAGGTTGGAGCACAAATATCAATCACGCCAAACTTATTAATGATGCCATATATGGAAAACTTTTCTAGGGACCACATTTGTTAGAAAATTCGCTAACTGATCTTCGAATTTTACAAATGGCATATGTATAATTTTCTTTGATGATACGGCGATCAACATCAATGTGCTTTGCTCGGTCATGCTATACAGGATTATGCGCAATTTCAATAGCTGCCTTGTTATTCTAATTAAAACTCATAGATCTTTCATATTCAATTCCCAATTCTTTTAACACATTCATAATCCAAAGCAACTAGCATAAACCATGGGCCATACCCCGAAATTATGCTTTTGCATTATACCATGCCATGACCTTTTTCTTCTTGCTCTTCCATCTAACCAAATTTCATTTTATAAAGGTAAAATAACCTAAAGTTGAGATTTTGTTTGTTAGATTACTTGCACAATCCAAGCTCGTGTATCCTTCAATGCCGAAAACGTTATTCTTTAAAAAACAATAATCCTTTACTGGGTGCACCCTTTATGTACCTCAAGATTTGACATATTACGTTCATATGCTCTTCAAGAAGAGCATACATAAACTGAATTACAATACTCACTGCATAAGCTATATCTTGCCATGTTGGGATAGATAAATCAACCACCTAGCTAAACCCTTATACCTACCCTTGTTGGTGGAATTTGATCTTAAGCAACTTTAAGATTGTGATTCATTTTTATGTGCGTCTTCAATGGTTTGCAAGCAAGCAGTTCAGTTTCGGTCAAAAGATCTAAAACATATATTCATTGAAAAATAAAAAATCATTTTTTTATTTGGGAACCAAAATTTTAAAAAAATATTTCAATTGTTCCAAGATCCTTTATTTCAAACTTGGTGGCGAGATACTCCTACAATACCTTCATTTCGCCCCTTCATCCCCTGTTAAGACCATATGATCAACGTACACAACTAAGGCTGTTATCATCCCTTTATTTTGTTTTATAAACAAAGTGTGATATGAATTTCTTTATTTACAACCAAATGCCTTCATTGTTGAAGTGAGTCTTCCAAACCAAGCCTTATGGGATTATTTTAACCCATATAACGAATTCTCCAATTTGCAAACTTCATTGCTAAGTGAAACGCTGCGGTTAACTCCAAGTGGCGACTTCGTATACAGCTCTTCCTCCAAATCTTCATTGAGGAAAGCATTTTTTACATCAATTTCTTCCAAAGTCCAATCTTGATTAGTGGCTATTAATACAAGGATGAGTATTATGATGATTTTAGCCACCAGTGCAAAAGTTTCTTCATAGTCAACCCATATTTTTACGTATAACCCTTTGGTAGGAGCCTTACTTTATACATATCAATACCACTATCCGCTTTGAGCTTCACTGTGTATAGCTATCGACACCCAACTTCCTTGTTTCCTTTTAGTAATGAAACAAGTTCCCACTTGTCATTTTTGTGTAAAACCTTCATTTCCTCAATATAGCCCTTTTCCATTTCAGGCATGATAAGGCATCCTACATATTACTAGCAATAGATGCAATGGATAATTGATTAACAATAAATGCAAGCAATTCAGACAACCTATGGGTTGACACATAATTGTTAATTATATATTTAATTTAGCTTCGGCTTTAGGATCAGGTTTGAATTTTGTTTTAGGATTCCTTTAAGTATTCGCCATTTGAGAATACCTGGGAACTACGCTATATGCAAACATATGTATTTTATTAGGCTCATAAACTACAAGATCCGAGATTACTTGAGGATGAACATTCTGGGCCGATTCTTTCGTTAATGGTGTTTACATGGGCAACTCTACGGATGTATATATATATGTGCAAATATTGTAATGCTTACCTTTCGTGCATTTTGGATGACATGTTCTACAATGTCTTGGGTACGGTTTCTCTTTGCCACTTAATAATGGTCTTTTCAAGTCAGGGTCTTTGTCAGGGTTTCCAAGATCGATATAAACATCATAATCATAAATTCTATCAAGAGTCTTGCTCACTCCCTCTCCATCACCTTATAAAATTAGCGTTTGGGATGGTAGATAGGACTATAGATAGAGCAAACAAGAAATGAAATCAAAAGAGAAAAAAAGATAAAGAGCTAACATATGGTTATATTTACATATATATACTAGATTAATCTACACAGTTCCACTACACCAAAAATGATCTTAAGAGACTAACTTTTTTTGGTCAGTCGCTTAAACGCTTCTTAAGCGACTAACATTACACTACGTCGCTTAAACAAGCTTAAGCGACTACACTTAAGCGAATAGAGTTAATTAGTCGCTTAGGAGACTCTTAAGCGACAATACTTCAGTGACCGCACTTTGTTAGTCGCTTAAGAGACCTTATGCGACTACACTTAAGAGACTTACCTATGTTGGTCGCTTAAAAGATCTTAAGCGACTACACTTAAGAGACTAACCTATGTTCGTCCCTTAAGAGATCTTAAGCGACATAGATCCATATGTTAGTCGCTTAAAAGCTTCCACCGATAGTTTTTAAGAGAAGGTCAAGGGACTTTGACCAGACTGCTTAAGCGACTGACTTTGTGCATTGTCAGTCGCTTAAGATCTTACTTAGGCGACTGACTATGCATTATCAGTCGCTTAAGTGTATTTTTTTAGTTAAGTGCAGAGCTTTTTTTCAGAATGCATTTTGGTCCGAAGAGAGGCGATTTTGGGCGTTCTTGAGCGATTTTGAGGTGCAAATCACCATTTCCATCACCAAAGGCTTCTTACCTCATATTTGATCTCTAGGTTAGTGTTAAAAATGTAGTTGTAGTGTTCAAAATCTAGTTTTAATGTTAGTTTAAATATATATATATATCTATATCTATATATAATATTATGTATAATACTATATACATAATATTAACATTAATTATATACTATATACACTAATTATATATATACTATATATGTATACATCAATTATATATAATACTATATGCTATATTAACACTAATTATATATATTCAGTGTATAATAAATATTTTTATATATAATATATATTAGAAAATTATATTAATATAGTATTAGTGTAAATATAGTATATATATATATATATATATAATATTTATACATATAATATTGTGTGTAAATATAGTATTAGTGTAAATATATTATTATAAATAATTAATATTATATATATAAAAAGATATATTAGATAATTATATTAATATATAAAAGAAAAGTATATAATATAAATTCTTATAATAAATAATATATATATATAATTATATATATATTGTGCGTAAATATAGTATTAGTGTAAATATAGTATTTATATATAATATTGTGTGTAATAATAATAATAATAATCTTGTGCGTGAATATAGTATTCATGTAAATATAGTATTATACATAATATTATATATAAAAATATATATTAGAAAATTATATTAATATATAAAAGAAAAGTATATAATATAAATTTTTATAATAAATAATATATATTATTTATATGTATAATATTGTGTGTAATAATAATAATAATAATAATAATAATAGTATTGTGTAAATATAGTATTTGTGTTTATATAGTATTATACATAATATTATATATAAAAATATATATTAGAAAATTATATTAATATATAAAAGAAAAGTATATAATATAAACTTTAATAATAAATAATATATATATAATTATGTACATATTGTGTGTAAATATAGTATTTATATTTATAAAAGAAAATTATATAATATAAATTCTTGTAATAAATAATACAGATATATATATATATATATAATTATGTATATATTGTGTGTAAATATAGTATTTATATATAATATTGTGTGTAATAATAATAATAATAATAATAATAATAATCTTGTGTGTGAATATAGTATTCGTGTAAATATACTATTATACAAAATATTATATATATATAAATATATATTAGAAAAGTATATTAATAGATAAAAGAAAAGTATATAATATAAATTTTTATAATAAATAATATATAGTATTTATATATATAATATTGTGTGTAGTAGTAATAATAATAATAATATTGTGTGTAAATATAATATTCGTGTAAATATAGTATTATACATAATATTATATATAAAAATATATATTAGAAAATTATATTAATATATAAAAGAAAAGTATATAATATAAACTTTAATAATAAAATATATATATATATATATAATTATGTACATATTGTGTGTAAATATAGTATTTATATATAATATTGTGTGTAAATAATAGGAAACGTGGATAAGAGTTGGATGCAGTGCTGCAGAGGTTCGGACCCTTTTATTATAGGAGTACTCAAATTTGTAGAATTTGTAGTACAAAATACTAATGAACCGACCGGATTATACAAGTGTTCCTGCAAAAAGTGTCGCAACCATAAACGGCGGCTTAGTGTGAATGAGATGTACAAGCACTTGACCAGTAATGGTATTATGGAAGATTATATTGTATGGGACCAACACGGTGAAGCTTCAAACATACCTTCGTTATGGGACCAAAGGGAGGTATATCTACGGAATTTGGCTTCTTCCAGTAGTAGTGCCGATCTTTCCATAAACCCCACTATGGAAATCTTGGGCGATGCTTTTCCATTTCGTGAATTTTATAATACAACTTTTGTTGATGGTGTAAATAACATTAATACTGGAGAAAGGATTGTAGATCCTGATTATCTCAGACACCCTGCAGATAGGGAAGCATGGCAAGATTTTGACAGGTCACATCCTGAATTTGCGTCCAACTTTAGAAATGTTCGCCTCGGTCTAGTAACTGACGGGTTCAGTCCTTTTGGAGCTACTGCTTTGTCCCACAGCACTTGGCCTATTGTTGTGATGCCTTACAATTTGCCTCCTTCAATGTGTATGAAGAAAGAATTTAATATACTAGTCATGTTAATATCCGGTCCCAAGTCTCCAGGAAAGTGTCTCAATGTGTTTATGAGACCATTGATCGATGAACTGAAGGTATTGTGGGATATGGGAGTTTGGACTTGGGATCGACATAAGAATGAGCCATTCTGGATGAAAGCAGCAATGATGTGGACCATTAGCGACTTTCCAGGATTAGGGATGTTGGGAGGCATTCAGACTAAAGGGTACAAGGCATGTCCTATTTGTTTAGATGATATTGATGCAACCCATAGTAATTCCAAGATGTCATACCAGGGTGCACGGAGATGGTTATGTGAGGATCACCGTATGCGGACTGAAGCGAATAGGTTTAACGGGAAGGCCGAGTTTAGATCTGCCCCAAAAACTCGGTCTGCGAGTGAAGTTTTTGAAGCCACCATCTCTCGTTAATACCCTGTGCTGAGTTTGCATCCGGGCTTTAGACAGATACAGGGTAAAAAAAAGCTGTGTTGGACTCACGTAAGTATATTTTGGGAGCTTCCTTATTGGAAACAATCGAGAATAAGACATGCCTTAGATGTCATGCACATTGAAAAAAATGTGTGCGACAATGTTTTTGGAACCGTTCTAGGTCTTCAAAAAAAGACTAAGGACGATGCAAAGGCGCGCGGGACTCTAGAAAAGATGGGGATATGTAAAAGACTTTGGCTGAAAAAAAGGTCCTCAGGCAAAGCCTCGATTCCTCAGGCAGATTACACAGTGGACCTGAGTATCGGAGCGATATATTTGAATGGATTGGTGCCGCTAAGTATCCAAGAGGTTATGCAGGAAGTCTGAAAAATAAGGTCAATGCATCTGATAAAAAGTTTTATGGATTGAAGACTCACGACTGCCATGTATTGCTTCAACGTCTTTTTCCAGTGGTTATCCGAGCATATTTGGTAGACTATGTCGTTGATCCACTAGTAGAGTTATCCAGATTCTTTTAGATGTTATGTGCTCGAGAGTTGAAAAAATCAGTCGTCCGCCAAATGCAACAAGATATTGTTATGCTTCTCTGCAAACTAGAGAGGATTTTTCCTCCAGCTTTCTTTACTATCATGGTCCATCTCATGATTCACCTTCCCGAACAGGCCCTACTTACCGGTCCTATACATTTTACCTGGATGTTTCCTATAGAAAGGTAACTCGGACCTACATTGTAATTTCATGATATTATATAATTTTCTATATTTGTACTAAGTATGTAATTTTACAGGCAACTCGGGGACTATAAGAAGTTTGTAAGGAACACACGTTTCCCAGAGGGGTGTATTGCTAACCAGTACATTATGCATGAGTGTGTGACATATATCAATTTATATTTGGGTGATCCTAACGCCTCACAAGATGCAGTCATCCCCGATGCACCTCGATGGAACATCTCGGTTGTTTCCGACCTTGTGATGCCCAATGGTTATGTTACAAATGTCGAGTTAAGTAGAGAAGAACTAGCAGTGGCACATTGGTGTGTGATGGAGCACTGTGATGAAGCAGAACCGTTCATTGAAGGTCACCGAGCTGAACTGAGAAGAAGAGCTCCATACGTGACTGATGAAGATGATGAACAGCATATTCAGAACTTTCATCCACATTTTCATCGTTGGGTAGACAACAACTCTTAATTTACTTATATTTTTCTACATGAATATTACATTTCACTAATGTTCCAGATTATGTTTCAGATGTCTTACCTGCAAAGTATCGGTGATCCTCATTACAAACAAGAACTACACCTTTTGGCAAGCCGGCCTCAAAATTACATCATCTATTCCCAATGTGACGTAAACGGCATCAAGTTTGTCACATGGCAACGAGACCAAAACCGAAAGACTCAAAATAGTGGAGTTATGGTAATAGCAGATGACGTCCCATACTATGGGATTCTTGAGTCAGTTGTAGAGCTAAAATATGCAAAAGGCATGCCGGTGGTGTTATTCAAGTGTAAATGGTACAACACAGACCCTGAAGATCCCGATAGCACAAAGTTAGATCATGGCTTTTTGTTAGTGAACACTTCGACCAGTTGGTATGAAGATAGACCATTTATTCTTGCCAAGACGGCAAGACAAGTGTTCTATGTAGATGATCCGTTGGCAAGTGCTGATTGGAAAGTCGTTAACGTGATGTCACACAGAGGTACGTACAGTGATAGCACACTTGCAAAGGATGAAACCGCCACTCCACAGTTTGAAGTACAAGAACCCTATCAAGAGCATCACACGACTTACATTCCTATCTCTGGTTTCACCATCGAACTTGGTGATCTACCACGAGTGGAAGTTCCCGATCATGATGATGATGACGACAACGATGATGATGAGGACGATGCTGAAGGGTTTAACAATGACATCTTAAGCGATGACGAGGACGATGAGGATAATGATGAGGACGAGGACGAGGACGACAACGACGATGATGATGATGATTGACATGTTCTGATTTGTAATTCCTTAGATTGATTTCACTATTACTAAAAAAAAATAAAAAAATAATCTTCTTCAGTATTTTTTTTTTTTCATTTTCCATCATTATTGTTAGTAATATTATTAAATAAATAAATAATATTCATATTTAAAATTTATTAATCCATATACTTTTAAAAAATATATATTACTTTTGTAAACCAATGTTACTATCAATGGTACCATATATTTTCAATTAAAATTTAAAACATATTACTTTTTTTAAATGAGGGTTACTATTAATGGTGCCATCTATTTATAATTAAAATTTTATAAATTTATAACGTCATTGTAACAATAATGCGATATTAACATTCCTATATATTGGTGAATGATTATTAACCCATCTCGACCTTAATAAATTGGTAAAACGGGTCAAATATATCATCCCCCCACTCCCGTGCTTGACAGTTGTATAGGTTGTGTATACAGCTTTCTTAAAATATGTTTTGGATTGCACGTTATTTATTCAGCATTTTTTATTCATTTTTATCATTGTTGTTATTATTATTATTAAATAAATAAATAATATTTTTTAGCATTTTTTTTCATTTTCTATTATTATTATAAATAAGTAAAAAATCATTTTCAGCAGTTTTTTTATTTTTTATTATTATTAAATAAATAATTTTTTTATTTTCACTTAAGTGACTGATATTGATCAACTCCAGTCGCTTAAATAATTCTTAAGCGACTAGTTATATACATCAGTCGCTTAAGAATTTTTTGAAATAATGTTTTTTAAAATTTTTTATTTTCACTTAAGTGACGGACATTGATCAACTTATGTCACTTAAGAATTCTTAAAAAAATAATATTTTTAATTTTTTTTTATTTTCACTTAAGTGACTGAAATTGTTCAAATTTTGTCACTTAAGTAGATCTTGAGCGACTGACTTCATATACATCTGTCGCATAAGAACTTTTTTTTTAGCCAAATATTTAGCGGGATTCTTTCCCTCGCTCTACCAAAATTTCACCCAAGTCTAAAATTTCAAGTCTCATAATTTGTCTCCTCTCAAAACTCTCACTCTCATTCTCACATCTCAAAACCAACGCTCTCACTGTCGTCTTTCACTCTTACATCTCTACCCACTCGATCCTCTCTTGTAGCCACGGCACCATCTCCGATCCTCCACCACCACCACCACTGGCTCCATCTCAAAACCCTCACTCTCACTCTCACTCTCGTCTCTCACTCTGACATCTCTACGAACTCCTCATGTGAGATCTCGTTTGTAGCTCTTTGTCTCGTCTCTCACACACGCACGGTATCTCACCACTTTTCTCTCACGCCGCCGATTCACCATCACCACCGGCTGAGCCTCTCAAGCCCTAACATAGTAACACGTGTAAGCCCTAAACTTCATTTTATTGATTTTTTGTGGGTATTATAATGATTTTCTATAGGTATTATACATGATTTAGAATTATATTGATTTTATGTGGGTATTTATTTTATGTGGTATTATATATGATTTGATATTATATTGATTTATTTATGAAAAGAAAAAGGGGAGAAATCAGGTTATGGGTATTAGACAGAGAGAGAAATGGGTGAAAAAGAAATATTGAAATGGAAGTTAATTTGGTTGAATAGCATGAGGACCGGAGAGAAATGGATGGATGGGGGACTTATAATTATTATTATTAGGTCTGTATCTGGGTTTGGGTCTGGCTCTTCATTAGCGAATGAGATTGGGAGCAGGCAGCAAAAAGATTAGTTTGAGAGAAAAATAGTAGTTTTAGTTGGTATTATTATTGTTATTATTATTATTATGGAAAATGATAACATGTTTAGTGAAATCCTTCATTTTCCCCAACTTTTTTAACTTCATTGATCTGTTCTATAAATGTTTTATACATGGACGGCGGACCGAGCTAGAACAATCGAGAAATAATAGGCTGGATTAGGCAAGACGAGTTAATTTTTCTCTAGAGCATATCTAATAAATAATATTTTTTTTTGTTGGAATGTTCCTTAACCTACTTTAATACCTCAGTTCTGCCCCTGTTTATATATATATATATATAATATTTAGATTCTAGGATAAGCTGGCCAAGGCTGTTCTTCTTCCGAAGTTGCTTTTGGGCAGATCTTTGGAGAGAACAATCAATGGGGTCTACATAAAATGCTCATTTAAACAGTTCCCTTTAATAGTGCTTGGTTTTCTTTGATTGAAATAACAATAACAGAGTCCATGGATTTAATACTTTCAAGAATTGCTTATGAATGATTTGTTTTGAGGAATCATGGGAAATTATTGTTAACAAACTTCAAAGTAAACTTGTTATCCCTTTAGATGGATAATTGTGAGCTCAGGGTAATTTTGCACTTAACTCTATAATTTTTTTACAAAAGTATTGACTAGTACTCAAATTACCAAGGGATTCCTCCTTCCTAATTTTGGAGTACTGTTTTTCCTCCAATCTAATATAAAATTTAGTCACTTTAATTTTATTATTAATCACACTCACTTATGCCTCAAGCCTTGAATCAAATCTCAATCCCCAATTTGGACCGAATATATGGAATCAAATAATTCAATGCATAGAGAGAGAAAAAGAGAGATTAGTAGCTAAAGCTAGAAAATATTACTCATTGAACGTTATGATATATATGTAAATACAAGAGCTAGCTATATAAGAGTAGTACTATTACATTAACTTAACTATGTATATATATATGGTTGCATACAAATAATTACTTGTGCGCGCTAGCTAGAGAGAGGTTAATTAATTAACAGTAAGTGACGCGCGCATAGTTTTTGTCTCTGGATAATCCAAAATAATGGTGCGGCCATTGAAGGTGGCTCCTTGAAAGCAATACAAAATGGCTAGCTACCAGTTGATCTTTTGTTGTAGATGAAATTACAGGACTAGCTAGGTTGAACGTACCGACGAAGAATAACAATATAGGCTTGTTCAGGTTGATATTGATACTTACAGCGTACCTGCTGTACGTTGAGGCTGTGCCATTTATTTGACTTTGGTTTAACTAATTAAAAAGCTAGATACAAGCAAAAATAAAGGATACCAAGGAGATTAAGAGTAGTAGTAAGGAGCAAAAATTAAGAACCTACATGACGGGGCAGAAATTGGGTATTCAGGGCATCTACAAATAACTAAAAAAGATGTAAAAGAAAACTGCTGGGGAGACAAAGATCCACGGAACCTCTGAGAGCAGAGCTATCCAATAAGGATATGCAAAAAAAAAAATTGAAAAAAAAAACCCCACTGAAGAGAGCCTAAAAAAAACCCACCACTTATTTCTCAAGGGTTGTCGTCAATAAAATTACGGATTCTAGAATGTTAAGGTAAGCACCTAATTCATCATCTCGATGCTCCATACCAGTGAATTTAAGTGTACTTTCTTTTTAAATTGAGTCTCAAGTGTGTACTGTTTCTCTTACTTCTTTACCGGGGTGCCTGGGAATATGCTTCGGATAAAAAAAAATTGTGGAGTTCCATTACCAGTTAAGTTTTGAAACTTCGAATAATTAACAGTTGACAGAACATTGTGACTGGTCTTACATGCTAGATTTACATATGTATTATCAGGTATTCAGGTTGAAATATTATGAAAGACAACATATGTTGCAACCGTTTATGGTAAAATCAAATTAATTACCACATAACCCTGCCATTTCAATTTGTGTGTCCTCTTTTAATTATTCTATTTTACTTTACAGAAGCATAGAATTTATGTAACACTTACTTAGCGCACACTTCCCCTCCTACTTTTCAACTCTTTGTTTTTCATGCCCATAGAATTTGTATGTCCTCTTTTAATTGTTCTATTTTACTTTACAGAAGCATAGAATTTATGTAACACTTAGCACACACTTCCCCTCCTACTTTTCAACTCTTTGTTTTTCTTGCCCAATTCTTTTATTTAAGTTGGTCCAAATCATCTTGGAATAACTATAACTAATTCAACTATATCTTTAATTAGCTCGGGAGATATTAATATAAGGATTTAATGCTAGTCTATTTCTTTTCTTTCTTTCTTTTTATTTATTAATTTTTTTATAATGTTTAACTAATAGTGTAGGCTTAATACTTCACTGCAAATGACTAGTTAATATTTTTCTTTCTTTCTTTCTTTGTATACTTCACTACAAATGACTAGTTAATATTTTTCTAAAGGAAGGCACAATAATTTTCTTTTTTTCAGTGTTCAAGGAAACGTTTTGGCCACAACAACCCACCCACTAAGGATAAAATATAATTAAACAGTTCCAAATGAAAAGATATGCAACTATATTATCAGATTTTCTTTTGGGAAACAGAGAAATTTTATTTTATTATATGGTGCATAAGAAGAAGAAGTAGGCTTCCACGTGAGGTATGCTGTGAACCCAACTGTCTTTTGCCTTTTATGCAAAGGGTTAGCCATTAGGGTGTCAAATGGTCATTTTTTTTGCTGCTTCTTGCCCTGCTCTTTCCCCTCATAAAGCAGGCTTATGTCTTTTATGTTTGCCAATTAAGAAGATATATAAGAATATTATTACACTATTCTTTTTATTTTTTTTATTTTTTAACTCAACATATGGTTCACATATCCAACAGTAATAACAGTAAAAGGGGTATATTTATGATTCTACATGTTGTACCAGTGTGGCTTTTGTGGTGGAATGATTGATTGAGGTGGGTGAGCATGCTTTATTTGTGTACCATTTTGTGGGTATTCTTTAGTTGCTCCCCACTTCCTATATCTTCACTTGGTTTTTTTATCTATTTAGGCCAGACAAGAGAGACCCATTGAATTATTCTACCAGCCTATACTTCCTATACTTCTGGTTATTGCTTGTCTTATTCTTCGTTTCTAGGTACAATTAACACAAAGTTATTTTAATTTGGTGAGAACATTGGAGATGTTACATAGAGATAGAAAGCCCCAAGAGTATATCAAAATTGGAATCTCTTAACTTATTCTCTAAAACTAAAAATGGAGTATTAATTAACGTATTTGACGGCACTTTTTTCTTTTAACCTTTGAATTTGTATTATTTGATTGATTAACATATATGCAGTATGCATCACATGATTTATGTCCATATACATATATGATATTTTCTTTTGTGATATTAATTGTCATTTAAGATATTTAAGATACATAAGAACTTTTTCAGGATTTGACGATGCCTCCGAAGCCGAGTCGCAAATCCAAGAAACTGAGTCAAATTGAGAACAACAATGAGCTGCAATTGTCCCTTGATGCAGCGCTCCATACTACCGCCACAGCCTCTGCCACTCGTTCCATTGACGGATATGTCTCCACCACCATGATAAACGCATAATATTGTCATGTATAAGCTCTTTCTCGAAATCGCTTGACGCGTTTATTGCATTAAGTCTGCCTAATTATCCTCTTATCTCAAGATTAGTGTCTTAGCGAGTTTTGTATCTAACATTGTCCCGCTAGGTGTGCTTTTGTTGTGTTTTTATGTGTTTATATGCATAGGATGCAATGGCCTTCGAAGAATTGATCAAGCGCTAGTCAAAAGCTCGCAAAATGCTGATCTGAGGAATTTCCCAGAAGCATGATCGATCATGGTGCAAATTAGCCTTCAGGTAGAGGACCCCATGATCGATCATGGCCTGGCGGGGATAGCCACCAACTTCTGCTTTTAGCCTTATTTCGGGGGTTTTGGTTCCTAGATATTTTTCCTTTGTTTATTTTATTAGTTTTTTGTACTCCTTTAGATATTTTTGGAGTCTAGGAGTTAAAGTATATAGATTATCTAGTTTTTTGGGACTTGCAAGATATAGAGAGAAGGGAGAGATATTTGTTCTTTGTTCTTCATTTCTCCATTGTAAGTTTTTGATTTATAAGAATGATTTCTACTTCAATGATATTTGTTCTTGCACATATTATGGAGTAGTCTCTTACTAAGGTTACGGAGGTTAATCGCGATATAATTTTTGGTAATTAATTTCTTAATCCATGTTTAAAGTTTGTTAAATATTTGTGAATCATTTTCCTTTAGCAATCCTTCATTCTACAAGCTTTCTAGGTATTTTCATTGTTCGATTAGACTTTTCATGCCTTGTATGCTTAGTGCTTGTTGATGAATGAAAATACAACATATTCATATGGTTCTAAGAAGCTTGTATTTCACTTCCCCATCTATGGATTTTTGTTCCTCGTTATAGAGATCACAAAGAGTTCTTAAATTTCCATAGATGATTTACAAAATTGTTAATCTAGTTTTTTGCATTGCTTTATGATATTTTGAGTGCTTTGTACACTTTACGTGATATCTAGACTCATTATCGTCTTTTTAAAGTAAGTATTGGCTAGTTGGTGATTTTATTCCACAAACTTCGTCACGTATCATTGTGATGATTCGCTGCATAATTTTCATTCTTTTAAACCATGAGATTTCACACACATGCTTATCATAAAACCTTGTTTTGATGAGAATACCATTTCTTTCTCGGATTAGCCTCAATGGGAATGAGTTTCCTAGCTTCGCACCCTCGGTTAAGAGATAGATATGACATTCCCACCTTTGGCGGAAGTTCGTGATATTCTCTCTTGATATAGCTTTAACCCGGGAATAAGTTGCCTGGCTTCGCACCCTTTTCTATTGAGAGTTATCACAACCTTCCCCATTCATGGCAACTTTGTGTGAAATCTATGTATGAGATTGCAATTACCGTCTATCGTATCGTAGCTAACCTCCACCTACCTTAGTGCTTTCTTATTAATTTTCACAACCGTTTTACATTTTCATTGTTTCACAACAAATCCAACTTACAAAATCTGAAAACCGTAAAATCCGTAATCCATTCCATCCCTTTTCACTTATCCCTGTGGTTCGACACTCGGACTTCCGAGACTTTATTACAACTTGATGAGCCTGCACTTGGGCTATAACACAACGCGCTATTTTGGAGCAGTCAAGTTTTTGGCGCCGTTGCCGGGGACTAAGGCAAAAGGTGGATTTCGGGTTTTGTATAAACCCAATCTTTGTAAGTATCTCTCCATTTAATTAATTTATTTTTCTCTCTTATTCTTATTTGACTTTGTAGAGTCCCGAGGAGCCACTTGAACAAGTTTTCCTAAGCCTATGCAAGGGCGATTGTTTGTGGATATTCGAATTAGCCCTCCCACATCTCTAAGAATGGCAAACCAAGGAAGAGCGGCGGATCACGAGAGCGATAATGAAGGGGAAGGTGCCAACAATGTTCCTCCAGTTAGGACAATGAGGGACTACCTTCAATTGCCTCGGGCAACATCGAACTCATGCATCGTACTTCCCACCGGACAGGCCGGTGCGTTCTCTTTTAAGCCAGGTATGGTTCAGCATATCCCATCTTTTCATGGTATGGAGTCTGAAAATCCATACTTGCATTTGAAAGACTTTGAAGAAGTCTGCTCCACATTTTGTGAGGCAAATATAGACGAGGATGTCATGCGATTAAAACTCTTTCCTTTCTCCCTAAAAGACAAAGGAAAGATTTGGCTAAATGCTCAAAGACCGCAATCAATTCTGTCTTGGCAAGAGCTTCAAGCGGAATTTCTAAAAAAATTCTTTCCCGTTCATAGGACCAATGCTTTAAGAAGGGCGATATCAAATTTTTCGCCAAAAGAAAATGAAAGTTTTTATAAGTGTTGGGAAAGATACAAGGAGCTTCTAAACGCATGCCCTCACCATGGTCACGAAACGTGGAGCCTTGTTAGTTTTTTCTATGAATCTCTCACCCCTGATATGCGTACATTTGTTGAGACCATGTGTAATGGTCAATTCTTGAGTAAGAATCCCGATGAGGCTTTGTTATATTTTGATGAATTTGCAGAAGGTGCCCAAAATTAGAACACATATACTGAGGAACCCAAAGCCAAAACTCAAGGAAGGGGTGGGTTGTACCAAGTATCCAATGAGGATGACATAGGTGCGAGATTGTTCCAATTGTCTAAAAAAGTAGAGGCAATGGAAGCAAGTAAGCTTAAGGAGGTCAACGTAGTATCTTCGAGTCAGTTGTGTGTCATTTGCGAAAATTCGGGACACACTTCCGAGGATTGCCCTACCATTCTCGCTTTTCGGGAAGTCCTTAAAAATCTCGCCCAAGTCAATGCTTTGAACCAGTACAACCAAAATCGAAACCAGAACGACCCTTATTCTCAAAGGTACAATGAGGGATGGAAGAATCACCCCAATTTCAGTTGGGGAGGAAATCAAGGTCAGAACCACAACCAATATCACCAAAACCAAAGGCAACAACAACCTCAAAACTCTTTTGTTCCACCTCAGAATCAAAATCCCAACCAAAACTTGGAAGCTTTGTTGAGATCATTTGTGGACAAAACGGATCGTGATGTGGGTGAGTTAAAAACTCAAATGTCTAAACTCACCACCGCCCTAACTACCCAAGAGAATGGAAAATTTTCCTCTCAACCTTTAGTTAATCCTAGAGGCCAAGTTCAAGTCATAAAGGGAGGGGAGTCTAGCACCAAGTTAGAAGAACTTAAATCTATCACAATCCTAAGGAGTGGGAAGGAGGTAGACAAAATTATTGTTCCTAAAACCCCCAGGGTAGAGGACATAGTTGAGCCTATGAGAGTTGAGAAGGATGTGAGTGAAGAAAAGAAAAGAGAGGAAGAGAAACAATGAAGATCTCAAAAAAATTAAAAATGGAATCAAGGTCCCATTTCCGGAGAGATTAAGCCAACCATCCAAATCTAACACCGAGATCTTGGATGTCTTTAGGCAAGTGAAAATCAACATTCCGTTGCTTGACGCGGTCAAGCAAATACCTTCGTATGCTAAGTTCCTCAAGGACTTATGTACGACCAAACGAAGGTTGAATGTTAAGAAAAAGGCTTTTATGGCGGAGCAAGTGAGCTCGATCATGCAAGGCACGAGAGCCCCTAAGTTCAAGGACCCCGGTTATCCCACAATTTCATGTGTCATAGGAAATTGTAGGATTAAAAATGCTTTGTTAGATTTGGGAGCAAGCGTGAATGTGCTCCCATATTCGGTCTATCAACAATTGGGGTTGGGTGAGTTGAAACCCACGAGGGTTACAATCCAATTAGCGGACCGATCCGTTAAAATCCCAAGAGGGATAGTCGAGGATGTACTTGTCCAAATCGACAAATTTTATTTTCCGGTCGATTTTATCATTCTTGACATGCAACCTGTGTCAAATCCCGCTAAGGAGATTCCGATTATCCTTGGTTGACCATTTCTTGCTACTTCTAATGCTATAATAAATTGCAAGAATGGAATTGTGAAGTTAGCTTTTGGAAACATGACTCTGGAGCTAAACGTGTTCTCTTTTAGCAATTAAAGAGATGACGATGATGAAGAGGAAAGCGAACACGTGAACATGATAGAGTAATGTATCCAAGACCACTTTGTTGCAAATTTTGAATCGGGGTCAACGGAAGGTTATTTAACCACTTCCGATGAACCCGAGGTTTGTATGCAAGTGTTTTCCTTGTGTGACAAACATGTTGAATCCTTGGAGGAAGAGGAAAACACATCATCGTCCACCAAAAAGTCTGAAGGACAAATGGATCTCAAGCTGTTGCCTAGCAATTTGAAGTATACCTTCTTAGGAGCTTCAGACACTTACTCCGTCATCATTTCGTCAGATCTCTCGGACGACCAAAAGGTAAGGTTGGTTAATTTGCTTGGTAAATGTAAAAAGGCTTTTGGTTGGACTCTTGCCGACCTCCAAGGAATAAGCCCTTTGATTTGTACACATAAAATTCACTTGGAGGATGGGGCAAAAACATCGAGACAATTTTAACGCCGGTTGAATCATAACATGCAAGAAGTGGTTAGAAACGAGGTGTTGAAATTGTTGGATGCAAAGATCATCTATCCAATCTCAGATAGTAAATGGGTGAGTCCAACTCAAGTGGTACCGAAAAAATCGGGTCTTACGGTAGTCAAGAATGAATCAAACGAGTTGATTCCATAAAGAGTCACCACCGGGTGGCGAATGTGTATTGACTACCGTAAACTTAATGAGGCAACTCGTAAAGATCATTTCCCATTCCCCTTTTTGGATCAAACTCTAGAAAGGGTAGCGGGCCATGAATATTACTCGTTCCTCGATGGATTTTCTGGGTACAATCAAATTGAGATTGACCTAGATGATCAAGAAAAGACCACCTTTACATACTCTTTTGGTACCTTCGCTTACCGAAGAATGCCCTTTGGTCTGTGTAACGCACCGGCCACTTTCCAACGGTGTATGCTAAGTATTTTTAGCGATGTGGTGGAAAGGACTTTGGAAGTTTTTATGGATGACTTTACCATCTATGGTAAGTCATTCGACAATTGCTTGACTAACCTGGAACAGGTTTTGGAAAGATGTGTGGAAAAACAATTGGTGTTGAATTGGGAGAAGTGCCATTTTATGGTTACCAAGGGGATCGTTTTGGGACACATCATTTCGCCAGAAGGAATTGAAGTGGACAAAGAGAAAATCGAATTAATAGCCAAACTGCCGATGCCCAAGAATATCAAAGATGTCCGATCATTTCTGGGACATGCTGGGTTTTATCGGAGGTTCATCAAGAACTTCAGTTCCATTTCCAAGCCAATGTGCAATCTATTGCTCAAGGACGCACCGTTTGAGTGAGATGCCAACTGCGAGGAAGCCTTCGTCTCTCTGAAGCATATGCTCACCACTACACCAATTATGCAAATACCGGACTAGAGCTTGCCATTCGAGCTCATGTGTGACGCAAGTGACTATGCAGTGGGAGCGGTTCTTGGTTAACGGAAAGACAAGAAACCGGGTGTAATATACTATGCAAGTAGGACTTTGAATGATGCACAGATGAATTACACCACAACAGAGAAAGAGCTTCTGGCAATTGTTTTCGTCTTTAGACAAGTTTCGATCCTATTTGATAAGGTCGCCTATTGTTATTTTCACGGATCATGCGGCATTGAAGTACCTGTTCACGAAGAAGGATGCCAAGCCGCGGCTTTTGAGATGGATACTCCTGTTACAAGAGTTCCATTTGAGCATCAAGGACAAAAAGGGAGTCGAGAACATGGTGGCCGATCATCTGTCTCAACTCACTTTTACGAACAACATTGAAGAAGGCCCGATCCAAGATTCATTTCCAGGCGAGCAGTTGTTAGCAATCTCGACACTCCCATGGTATGCAGACATTGTAAATTATCTTGTGACCGACAAGATACCCAAGTCATGGGGCGCACAGGACAGAAAAAGATTCTTGAGCGAAGTGAGGCGATTCTACTGGGATGAACCGTACCTGTTTAAATACTGTGCGGATCAAATAATCCGACGGTGCATTTCAAATGAAGAAGTTGAGAGAGTTCTGTCCTTCTGCCATTCTGAAGCTTGCGGAGGACACTTCTCTGCAAAGAAGACTACTGCTAAGATTTTGCAAAGCGGATTGTACTGGCCGTCGCTTTTTAAGGACGCACAACGCTTTTGCAAGGCATGCCGGCGATGCCAAATGCTTGGAGGCATCTGCAAGAGGAATATGATGCCACTCAACCCAATTCTGATGATTGAAATCTTTGATTGCTGGGGCATCGATTTTATGGGACCATTCCCATTCTCCTACGGTAATCTTTACATTTTAGTTGCCGTAGATTATGTTTCAAAATGGGTGGAAGCCCAAGCGTGCAAGAAAAATGATCACAAAGTGGTGATCCGATTTCTGAAAGAACACATTCTTGCACGTTTTGGCACTCCCAAGGCAATAATAAGCGATGGCGGTACTCACTTTTACAACAGACCATTTCAATCATTAATGCAAAAGTATGGTGTAAACCACAAAGTATCGCTCGCTTATCATCCTCAAACTAATGGTCAAGCCGAGTTGGCAAATAGGGAGATCAAACAGATTCTAGAGAAAACGGTAAACCCGAACCGCAAGGATTGGTCGTTAAGACTGACCGATGCACTTTGGGCTTACCGTACTGCGTATAAAACAACTCTAGATATGTCTCCTTATCGCATCGTGTACGGAAAACCATGTCATTTGCCAGTAGAGTTGGAACACAAATCATACTGGGCAACTAAGATGGTTAACTGTGATTTAAAAAAAGCCGGGCTTGACCGAAAGTTGCAAGTAGATGAAATTGAGGAATTAAGAAGAGACGCTTATGACAATGCAAAGATAAGCAATGAATGTGCCAAAAATTTTCATGATAAATCCATTTTGAGAAAAGAATTCAAACTTGGGCACAAAGTTCTTGTTTATGATACTCGTCTGCATCTCTTTCCGGGAAAGTTAAAGTCTCGTTGGACCGGCCCCTACGTTGTCTGTCATGTATTTCCTTTTGGGGCTATGAATGTTGAGGATCCCAAAACTGGCTACGTGTTCAAGGTGAATGGACAACGCCTTAAGCCGTTTTTGGAATTCCCACCTCGAGAGGAGTCCACCCCTCTCAAAGACCCGACTTATGCCTAAAAGGCATGGGTCGATTTTGTAAATAATGTTTTTTGTTAGTATTTTTGAGTTTCAGGAATTGTCATCGGAGATTCGGGTGTCATTAAATCTGAACGGATCAAGTTGAGGGGAGCAATAATGTGTTTTAGAGCAAAGAGGGCAAATAAATTTTTTTCTGGCGGATTGGTCCATGATCGATCATGCCCTTAACCATGATCGATCATGGTGGAAAATTTTTCTCAGGCAGCATAAGGCATGATCGATCATGGTATTCCCATGATCGATCATGGGAGTTGAGCAGTTCAGGCAGAGGGCAGCATGATCGATCATGGGTTAACCATGATCGATCATTGTACAAAAGTTAAGTTGGGCAGAATGACCCATGATCGATCATGGTCCCGTAGTAAAACAGGGGAGCCGTTTCTAAACCCCCATTTCTCACTTCTCCTTCTCCCAAATCCTCTCCAAACCCTAGCCCCTCTTCCCCCATTGATCCCAAACCTTCCCCAAACACCATTTCCATCCTTCTCCACCTAGAATCAACCATCAATTCTCACCAATTTCGAACCTCAATCATCAAACCCATCCCAAAAATCCCCCTTTCCCTCTCTCCCCACCAATTTCGAGCCCTACCAAAACAAATCTCCAAATTTCTCATCTCTCCCTCCTCTAAAGCATCACATTACTATTTTATGGCTTCCTCTAACCCTCCTACTAAGCCGCAAGGGGTGGCTATCGCGGATTTCGAAGCCGCCAAGAATTTGAATGGTGGAACTACGCCTTCAAGACAAGGACGGTGGTGATAGAGAGGCCGGTCTACATTGGTACACTGGACGATTTCCCCCAAAGAGCAACGTTTGAGCGATATCCAGAATGGATTGCCTACTTGCGTGAACAAGGTGCTCAATGTAATCTCTCCATTTGTCGTGAATTTGTTGCAAGTTTAATCCCAGTTCCAAATACCCCGTATGCATATGTTGCTCATGTTCGAGGGAAAACGGTCCATTTTAACCTTGAGGTTTTGAGTGAGATTACGGGAATCTCGGCTTTGCCACCCAATGCTCATGACCTCCCCTACTCGGATGGTACCCCTTATGTAAAGCCAACGGCTAATGATTTAGCCACATTTCTAACCGGTGAACTGAGGGAATGGATTGGGAAACAATTGGATAGGAATAACAAACTCGAGGCCTTTAGGACTCTTTGGCTAGTAGTTGCCAACGCTTTGGACCCAACTTCACATACCCAACACCTGTACCATTCTCAAGCGTATGTGCTATACGCTATTGCAACAAACAAGTGCTGTTATTTGCTTCGTCACATTATTGGGCGAATTGCTAGAATCATAGACTTGGTCGCCCACAATGAAACAATCAAATTTGGGTCTTTGATCAGTAAGGTATGTTTGCGAGCGGGGGTAACTGAGAGAGATGAGGATGTGAAGAAAATGCCTCGAGCACCACTTAACCGATCTACCCAAACTAGAGCCGCTGGTCAATTGAGGAACCGGCCAAGTTCTTCAACCGCACCTCCTCAAGTTGAGTCTGAAGAAGAGGGGGCAGAAGAAGCAGGAACAGATCTTCCAGGGCCCTCAAGGCAGAGAAGACGGGCAAGCTCTGGGCCGGTAGATGACACTAGGGAATTCATGAGAGAACAGTTTGAGCAGATGACTGCTTTGATGCAGACTGGGTTTGCTAGCATAAATGAGAGGGTTGAGATTATGGTATTGCGTCAAGACCGTTTGGAGGCAGATATTGCAACTCAGGTCGAGGCACGAGTTGCAGCTCAGATGGCGACCCAGTAGGAGTTCATACGCCAGCAGTTCGAGGCGTTGTATGGTCGATTTCCTCCACCCCCACCTCCTGATATGCAATGATGATGTGATAGCCTGAAAACTCTTTAATTAACTATATTTATGCTTAGTTTTACTTTATTTCTTTTTGGGTTGTATTAGAATTTAAACTTGATGTTAACTTTAGAACTTGGTTTTAATGGTTAAATGTTATGGTTTTTGCTTTTTGAATTCTAATTCTAACCCGTTTTGTGTATAGTTGTTGTCTGTCTCTTATTTTTGTATCATGGAAAGCAAAGCCAAAGTAGCACCCGTGCATTTTCTTGTTCTCTTTCCATTGAGGGCTATGTATGTTTCAAGTTGAGGGGGGTACGCTATTTATGTCTATTTATGTTGTGATTTTTTGTTTTGACTTGCTACTGTCTATTTCCATGAGTAGAAGAGATGTGTTTTAAAAATTTTTTTGAGAAGTTTGAAAAGTGATGATTGATTGATATTTTATGCAATGAAGACTATTGTTTCATTAGCTTTTGGCATGAATTCGTTGATGCGGATAGGAATTTGAATGATAATCTAAATTGCCTTGCTCCACTTAGTCTCATATCCTGACATATTAGCCTGTTCCGCATACTAGATTGATTTGGTTGTTCCCAATTCGGTTGTAACACCTAGATTGATGATCATTAAGAGAAGAGGAATTTTTGTCCAAAAATGATGGAAGCTCTTTCGAAAAGATCCTCCAATGAGAGGACAAAAGCATAGCACTTTGATAACTTGGATGACTTTTACCCTAATATTGACTTAAAGTTTCACTTGACTAAATCCTAAGTCTCTTTGTCTAATATTAGGGATGGGTATAGGTTGCCATATGGGAAAGGGTGAATAGCTTCCTTTGAGCTCCAATGAATGAGCAAATTATGTAAATTTCATAAGTGAGACCGCTGCCCCCCATAGAGATGAAAACCGCCCTGATCTAATTTAGCGAAAATTTCCAAAAAAAGATAAAGAAAGTGCCTAGAATCGACAAATCTTTGAGCTTTCGTTTTCGAAAAAGTTCTCTCTTCCTTCTCGAATGATTATGACTCTTTGTGTTTATATTGAATTGCTTGAATCGAAATCTAGTATGTGAGCATTGGAGAATATGGGATTGTGTTCTAAAGGAGATAGGCGAATTAAATGATCATTCGAAAATTCGTCATTCTGGAAAATCGATAGTAATGCCTCTTGCTTTGCAAATTGAAACTTGAATCTTCACTCCCTCATCATTCATCATGATCAAACTTCTAATGTTTGTAGGTATCATTTCTGAAAACCTTCACGAGATGCAACTCATCTTCTTCGGGAACTTAGAAGTTAACATATTTTTGTATAGTACGTTATTTTTGTAATTATATATTTTTTTTGTCTTGCTAAGGGGCTAGCAAGAGATAAGTTGAGGGGAGTTGATAAACGCATAATATTGTCATGTATAAGCTCTTTCTCGGAATCGCTTGACGCTTTTATTGCATTAAGTCTGCCTAATTATCCTCTTATCTCAAGATTAGTGTCTTAGCGAGTTTTGTATCTAACATTGTCCCGCTAGGTGTGCTTTTGTTGTGTTTTTATGTGTTTATAAGCATAGGATGCATTGGCCTTCGAAGAATTGATCAAGCGCTAGTCAAAAGCTCGCAAAATGCTGATATGAGGAATTTCCCAGAAGCATGATCGATCATGGGTATACCATGACTGATCATGGTGCAAATTGGCCTTCAGGCAGAGGACCCCATGATCGATCATGGGTTGGCCATGATCGATCATGGCCTGGCGGGGACAGCCACCAACTTCTGCTTTTAGCCTTATTTCGGGGGTTTTGGTTCCTAGATATTTTTCCTTTGTTTATTTTATTAGTTTTTTGTACTCCTTTAGATATTTTTGGAGTCTAGGAGTTAGAGTATATAGATTATCTAGTTTTTTGGGACTTGCAAAATATAGAGAGAAGGGAGAGCTATTTGTTCTTTGTTCTTCATTTCTCCATTGTAAGTTTTTGATTTATAAGAATGATTTCTACTTCAATGATATTTGTTCTTGCACTTATTATGGAGTAGTCTCTTACTAAGGTTACGGAGGTTAATCGCGATATAATTTTTGGTAATTAATTTCTCAATCCATGTTTAAAGTTTGTTAAATATTTATGAATCATTTTCCTTTAGCAATCCTTCATTCTACAAGCTTTCTAGGTATTTTCATTGTTCGATTAGACTTTTCATGCCTTGTATGCTTAGTGCTTGTTGATGAATGAAAATACAACATATTCATATGGTTCTAAGAAGCTTGTATTTCACTTCCCCATCTATGGATTTTTGTTCCTCGTTATAGAGATCACAAAGAGTTCTTAAATTTCCATAGATGATTTATAAAATTGTTAATCTAGTTTTTTGCATTGCTTTATGATATTTTGAGTGCTTTGTACACTTTACGTGATATCTAGACTCATTATCGTCTTTTTAAAGTAAGTATTGGCTAGTTGGTGATTTTATTCCACAAACTTCGTCACGTATCATTGTGATGATTCGCTGCATAATTTTCATTCTTTTAAACCATGAGATTTCACACACATGCTTATCATAAAACCTTGTTTTGATGAGAATACCATTTCTTTCTCGGATTAGCCTCAATGGGAATGAGTTGCCTAGCTTCGCACCCTCAGTTAAGAGATAGATATGACATTCCCACCTTTGGCGGAAGTTCGTGATATTCTCTCTTGATATAGCTTTAACCCGGGAATAAGTTGCCTGGCTTCGCACCCTTTTCTATTGAGAGTTATCACAACCTTCCCCATTCATGGCAACTTTGTGTGAAATCTATGTATGAGATTGCAATTACCGTCTATCGTATCGTAGCTAACCTCCACCTACCTTAGTGCTTTCTTATTAATTTTCACAACCGTTTTACATTTTCATTGTTTCACAACAAATCCAACTTACAAAATCTGAAAACCGTAAAATCCGTAATCCATTCCATCCCTTTTCACTTATCCCTGTGGTTCGACACTCAGACTTCCGAGACTTTATTACAACTTGACGAGCCTGCACTTGGGCTATAACACAACGCGCTATTTTGGAGCAGTCACACCACCACCACCACCACCAACATTTGAGATCCAAGACCTTCCGCTGAGGTCATCTGCCGCCGATACGGCCACCGGCCTTGCCGCGGATACGGCCAACGGCCCTGCCGCCAATATGGCCAACGCCTCTGCCACAGCATCTACCACCACCAGCAACGCCAGCACCGGTACATCCGTTGCTCGCAGCATTCGCTGCAAGGACTTGGATTTAAATGTTTCAGGTATAGATTATAAACTTTTACAAGTAATTGCTTTATAATAAATGGTGATTATATTAACCTTATGTCATTTTGTGTAGGTACGTCGGCCTCCAAGAAGAGGAGAGGTCCTGTGATCGGTGCTAAGACCCAGCAAATGGTCAGGGTCGGCGGGAAGATCGTTGTCAAGTACTCTGATGAGCATAGGGGGCCGGCGATTGAGGCAATTCACAGCCTCATTTCACGTGACATAGGCAGCTGCGTGCGAGATAGAGTTCATATGCTAGTCGAGACATATGCGGAGCTACCCAACGTCCATAAACAGATCGTGTACGATTACCTCTCGGTAAGCGCGACTAAACGACTTTCACTGTTCATTTACAACTTAATTATGCCCATTCATTTACATTTTACATTTTAGTTTTTCAATGTAGGTCTTTGGTGCGTAAAGCATCCTTCTAAGCTTTGGTCAACTTTGACCGTTGATAGAAATTTTGCTTAATTATTTTTCATACGCGCGTTTGAAATATACAAAATTGATTTGGTAAAGTGGATAGTTGAATATACACCTATATACTTAGGTTTTGCCAGCTTGTTGAAAATATTCAAAAAAATAAATAAAGGAGGAATAAACCTATAAACATAAAACATAAAGAAAAACACTATACTTGCATTTTTAAGTGCTTTTTAGTATTGATGATAGTAAATAGATACTTCATGTCAAACTAAGGTTCTTACTTTCTTTTCCAAAATGTAATAAATGAAGAGCTTATTTCTTTAATCCCAATTTGAGATTAAGGGAGTATATGTTTTTTAATTGCCTTTCTAATTATTTATGTTATTTAAATTTTCACTTGCGTGCTCATGAGAACAATTACAATTGCAATTTTTTGTAGGTCAACTATATCATCCCTCTTGATGATAACCGGCTATTTGACTGCATTCAAGATGCTGCCGTAGAGCGTTACAAGCAATGGAAAAGCGACTGCAAGCGACATTTCAAGACCTATGGGCCGGACCTCCCTCTTGAGTTCCTTCATCAGCCGGAGCAATGGCAGTACTTGTTGCAACACTTTCAAGACCCCGCTTTTGTGGTAATGTCCGATTGTATTTCTTTAAAAAATGAATTTTATTTGTTTATTGAGCTTAAGCGTGTTTTAAATGTTATTATGTGAATTGTTGGTAGCATGTGCTTTTTCCTTTCTTTTCACTTTTGCTGCCAACATACTTAGACACACTCATGCTTTCTATATATATATTTTTTTCTTTTCTCCTTGTTTATATGCCATTGGATTAAATAAATCTTGGCCCTTTATTTTAGACACATATATATTTGTTTCCCCTCTTTTTGAGCAGCAACACAGCCGCACAACACACACAAATTTTCTTTCTTCTCTACGAGCACTAATTTCTTCTCTCTCTCTCTCTCTCACTTTTGTATCTCTCTCTAGAAGAGTTTAAAGAACACAAGTTCTTCTTAATTTATAATGTTTAGATTTTAGAGATGAGTGTATAGTATGATTTGAAGATCCTTTTCTTACCTTGAGAGATTGTTTTGGGCGAATCTTTGTTGAATAGATAGGGTTTATTTTTGAAGATTTATTGTGTTTTCGATTCTTCTTGCCGTGAGGATTGTTCTTGGCTGTGCTATCTGGCTACACTCGGTTTTGCTTGGGTTCTCTATGTTGAAATTAGATTTGTGAGGTGTTTTATTGTTGCTGCTGTGTGGATATTAATATGTTTTTAGAAGATTTTTCGGCTCTATTTCTCTAATTAGTGTGTGGTTAATTCATTGCAGGTCTGGTACTATCTCTCTTGAACTATTCTTGCTATTCTTTTTATTCTTAAAATATCTTATATCTTTGTTTGAATTTGCTATCATTCTTGATTAGTTAGTATTGAATATATTCAAAAATCCATTTATATAAAATCTGTTGGCAGCTTTGTGTTCTTGATAATCTGTTTTGATTTTAGAAAATCAATTTGCTCACTTGATTAAAATCTGTTTTGAGATAGAATTGGTGTTTTGAGTGATTGATTTTAGTGTTAATTGAATCTAGATGTACTTGGTTATAAGCTGTTAATTTGCTATTAAAATATGTTGCATTGTTGTTAATTTATGCTGCGAAATATTGTAAATAAAATCTGTTCTGAGTTGTTTTTATTGCTGCTATATAAATCTGTTTTTAAACTGCTTTCTATTGCTGCAGAAAACTGATTTTGTATAGTGCTATTGCTGCGAATCTGATTTGTATTATAGCTGCGAATCTGATTTGTATTATAGCTGCGAATTTATTGCTATCATTGCTATTTTTGTTGAGAGGTTGCTGCTGTTTTTGTTGATTGTTGCTGCGAAATAGCTGATTTTTTTAGTGCTGTGTATTAATTAAGTGCTGTTTTTATGCTGTTGCTGAGTTTTAGTGCTGCAAAAAAGTCCACATAAACCTATTTTTATTGCTGCAAAAACAGTCCATGTAAACTACTATTTGCTGTCTTTTGAAAGCTGTTTTTTGTGTGAAAAAAAAGTTATATATATGCTGTTTTTTGTGTGAATAAGTGTTTCATAAAATTCTAGTTTATCAATTTTTGGATTATCCATTGTGGGAATTTCATATTTGTTTGTAAATGGTAAAATGTCTTGTAGGCCTTATGTGATAAAATGAAGAGAATTAGGCAGTCAAAAAAGAAAAAGGATCATTGTTCGGGGACAACTCCATTTTTTTTAGGGCAAAAAAACACAAGCTCAACGTAGCACTCGCCCCTCATGTTGAGGCTTATGCGGAAGCATATAAGAAGAACAACCCTCAAATAATAAGATTATCTTTCTATCTATGATAATGATGCGACTTTCATTTAATAATAGAGTTATTGGATTAATTATTATTAAATTATTATTTGCAGGAGAAAATGAGAGCCAAGGTTACGGCTCTTGTAGAAGAACAAAGAGCCGAACACCCATTGCTCGAGGAAGGAGCGGACGAACCGGTGATTTCTCTCCCACTTGCATCACAAGTGAGTGTTATTGAGGGAGAGATTGGTGCGACGAGAAGGACGACGATTTCTGGCTTGGGACAATCAGGCCGAAAGTTGCCTAAGGAAAGAGGTGGAGCACGGGTGTCTCCTTCTGAGTCGATCTTGGTGGAGGAACTTAAGTCTCAAAAGGAGAAGGTCAAGTTTCAGGATGAGGAACTTAAGTCTCAAAAGGAGGAACTCAAGGAAGCGAAAGAACGCATTCGCCAGCTTGAGGGACAATTCGCAGAATTTCATGACATGATGAGGCAGCTTAGGGAGACTCGTGAGGCAACGACTGGTTCGAATACCAGTCAGAGATAATTTGTACTTTCGCAACTTTTTTTTTTATTAAACTTGTATTTTTTGTGAATAAGTTTTTAATGTTATAAGTGAACTACATTTAATGTTTGTATGTTGTTTGTGAACTATAAACTCGAATTTATGTTGACTTTTTGTAAGAACACTTATTTTAGCTATGCATTGGTTTGAATTGCAAGTTTAGATGTGCATTGATTTGAATTGCAAGTTTAGATGTGCATTGGTTTGAATTACAGGTGTGAATTAATTTGAATTACAGGTTTGCTAAACCTGTAGGATACTAGAACTGTAAATTGATGAGGAATGTTACATTTTCACTTAAGCGACTGACATAGGAATTGTCAGTCACTTAAGTGGCCAACTTAAGCGACTGACATAGCAATTGTCAGTCGCTTAAGTGGCCACCTTAAGCGACTGATAAGGCTTTGTTAGTCTCCTAAGTGGCCAGCTTAAGCGACTGACAAGTATTTGTTAGTCTCTTAAATAGCCTAGCTTAAGAGACCAACAAAGGCATTGTTAGTCGCTTAAGCTGGGCCAACTTAAGAGACTGACAGAGGCATTGTTAGCCGTTTAAGATGGCCCAGCTTAAAAGACTGACACTGCCATTGTTAGTCGCTTAAGCTGGCCCAGCTTAAGAGACTAACAATGCCATTGTTAGTCGCTTAAGCAATACCATCTTAAGTGACTAAACTATTTCTTTTAGTCGCTTAAGCCTTAAGCGACGGAGTTTGCGTCTGTGGCTTAAGAGTCTCTTAAGCGACTGAGAAATTTGGGTCAGTCGCTTAAGAACTACAGCCACTAGGATGATGCGACTATACTTAAGCGACTGACAGTTAGTCGCTTAAGACTTAAGAGACGGAGAAGAGGTCTTAAGCGACTGTAAAAGTCAGTCTCTTAAGACCTGTTATCAGGAAGTGTTCCAATCCTTTTGTATTCATTATTTTTATTGTAACATAAGATCGTCTACATGGACAAAATAGGAAATCAAAAGTATGACAGAGCAATCAAAAGTTAAAGTAGGCCATGCTGATTTATATATATGCTATGCGGAACCCATTTTGAAGACATGTTATATTTACATGTCTTCTGATTTTGCCCAGAAAAAAAAATATTTTGTAATACAAGCAAGGGAATTTAAATGGTTGTTAGTAGGGATACTATAAATCTTAAATGCTATACTACATTTTTTTTTCATGTTCTTTAAAAATTGCTTATATCGGAATTGCGTACGCATCACATATGCGCTAAAATCACACACATATATATATAGAGAGAGAGAGAGGACTTTGACCTTATTTGTGAAGAAAATTCTCTTTTCATGATTCTTAAAAGCAGGAGGAAACCTAAGAGTTGCATGTGATGGTAACGTTGTCCTTGCACAAGCGCTCAAGGGTGATGGTCTTGAGGAACATCTCATAATGGTGGTCATTATGTACCAGAACAGCCCCTATCTCTCCAAAATCTGAAGGCACTTCAAACTCATGTTTCACCTCATTGATCAACCGTTGGCTTCTGTGCCTCCATATTCCTTTCACTATTTCCTTCTCTGCTCCACTCTCTCCACAACAATATTTTATATAAAAAAAGAATTTAATTATACAAATTACATATATATATTAATCTGGGTCTGACACGAACTGGTTCATAACAGAACATTTTCCTATATATATAGTCATATATATTTCCATTCTAAACTATACAATCACATGTTAAAAAAAGAGAAGGAACTTTTTTGAAGGTTGGAATGGATAGTCTCCAAGGGCGTGCCACATGGTGCCTAGTGGGTCTTATAGGACTTACTCAATTTCGCAGAATAAAACATATATATATATAGTAAAAAAACCTAAAATTCTAACCCTTTTTGTCTGTGGTTAATATTGTTATGGTTTATGTCCGTGATCGATGGCTAGAGACCTTGATCACGAGGAAATAATCAGGTTCATTGATATTCCTGGTATAGTAGATGCTGTCATGCACACATACAATAAGACTCAATTCGATGGAATTCTTTGATCTGAAAGGAGATCTTCTATAATTTCGCACGTGAGGAGTTATTTCTTGGTTTTGTCCAGCCATACAAAATACTAGGATAAAATTGAAATATGTTACTGCTTTTTACCGTGAGAATTTTCCATAGTTATGAACCATGACAATTGAAGAATTAAATAAACAAACTTTACTATGTATGAATTGATAATAGTTTGGAGTCCCATCACAATTTTTTAATTTCTTATTAATTTAAAAAATATAAAATTATTAAAACACTATATAATTAAAAATGCATTTTCTATTGTCACAATAATTATGCCTTTAGCAGAGCTTATTACTGCAATTTAGAAGTTGCTTTTATTACCCTTCTAAAGTTGTATATTACTCTATCAAAAGTGATATTTACTTTGGCAATAGTATCACTGGCCAATTGCAAATTACCTTGTCATGATTTGATTAATTAGTCAAGTGATGTAAAGACTCAGTATTCTTTACTGAACCAACTAGCTAGACAATTAACTACTATAATTTTCGTATACTTTTAACGTGTTAATTAAGCATTATATATAATATAATTTTCTTCACTTTAAAAAAAATTAAAGTAAGGTAATAAGCCATTTTTGTAAAGAACTCAATTTGAATATATATCAGATTTCATTAATATATATATATATATATTTGACTATCAGATCTACGTAATAAAATGAGTACATGGTTGAGTATTTTGGTAGATAATTTATCGGCTCTAACTCATACTAGTTTTTGTGCATTGATTTAAGGGGAATTTTTAAAATTTATTTGTCGTTGCTTAATTCCGCACTTAAATGCAATAAAACCCTACTTTTATATAAAATAATGAAATTAGTATAGCGAATAAGTAGGAGTCAATCCAAATTCAAGTTAATACCTCAAAAGTAGGAAAAATTGTTGAAATCCAATATTTTAAGAATCTAAATTAAAATCGTTTTTAAATTTTGATTTTTAAAATTATCTAAACTGAGAAACTAAACTAATTAAATTAAATAAAACAAGCAAATAAATCAATAATACACTATGAGAAAACAAGGTTTTTACGGCATTTATTTAGCCGCACTATAAATAAATGCCGAAAAAAAAGTTTTTCAGCACTTTTTAACAAAATGCAAGGAATTTACGGCATTTTGTACAAAATACCAGGAATTTATGGCATTTCATAACAAATGCCGCGAATTTGTGGCACTCTCCAATAAGTGCCGCAAATTTGCGGCTCTCTTCAATAAGTGCAAAATGTAATAATATTTTTTCTCAGCATTTTGTACAAAACGTTTGGAGTTTATGCCATTCTATACAAGATGTAGTAAATTCTTAGTATTTTTTAACAAATGTTAGCAATGTTAATTATTATTTTTTTTAACATTCTGTATCAAATGCAAAAAAGTCGGTTCATTATACCAAATGCTAGAGGTTCATGATACTTTCGGACAAGTGCTAAAAAGTTATTCCAAAATTTTAAGTTAGGAGATCTTAATTTGATAATACTTACCAAAATAATACAAGAGATTTATTATAATGCAATATTTTTTATTTTATGATTAGAATATTGATGTAATTATGTGAAACCATTTGTAATTAAATTTATTTGATGAATTTTAATTCTTTTAGCATGAACAAAATAAAATATTATTATATATATGTATGTGTGTATCTTTGCACATCTTGTGCATCAGTTATGTCAAAAACAAAAACATTTCAACATATTAATAAACTTGTTTATTTAAATCAAATTTTCAATTATATGTATATGAATTAAATTGATGTATAAATAATAAAAAAATAAATAAATAATGTCATCAATTGAAATAATTAAAAAAATCTAAAAAAATTAATCAACGAAGAACTTTATGTAAGTTTTGATATCTCTTTTTATGTAATGGTACCGGTGATTCATATTTCTATGTGGATATATATTGTATGTATATATATGTGTATATTTATAAATGAGTTATTAAAAGAGAAATTTCACAATTTAGTAATAATTAAGTATTTTGGCGTAGTGGTTAACGAGTAAGGGATAAAGGGTGTGTATGGCGAAAAATGCCGTAGGTCACGGGTTCGAGTCCCACTAAGGGTAAAACTTGTGGGATTTAATATTTTTGTTATTATAGAGTTTCCCGGCATTAATATAAATGCCGCAAAAGTAGTTTTGTCGGCATTTTACACAAGTCCCGTTAAATGCCGCTAATATTCGCGGCATTTGTAAAAATGCCGAAAATCTTTTACGACATTGACTTTTAAGGTACTTAAACAGATGCCGAGAAAAATGCTGTTAAAACTTTTAAGGGCATTTATACTGCTTATAACGGCATTACGTTAATGTCGAGAAAACCCACTTTTTTTGTAGTGATAAGAAATTCCAAGGAAAGAGAATCCACCACCATGTATATAAACAAAAAGTATCTAATTATATTTTTAATATTAATCCCTACTATATAAACAAATTCATAATCACCATCATTCTTTCTTTAAGAACTAATGTAAATAAAAATAGGTATCGCTTGGATCCCCATATTTGTGATCACAAAAGATCCTTCCTTTATTTTAAAAACAATTAAAGTATTAAAAAGAAAACACACGTTATAATAATGGTAATTTAAAAATCTATTTTAATTTGGGACGAATAATTTAAAATTAACTAGAATTAATTTAAGCCCATTACATGCATGGCGGTTTCATCCAACCCCTTCGGGAGATAATTTAGTCAAACATATTAAATAAATAACACATCAAAATTAAATAATAATTCATCATTAAAATTAAATTTAAAGTATATGAATACAAACTATAAAAAATTAGAAAGAAAATTAGAAAGTGTCCCTGTTTATGATGCTCGAAATGGCGTGTACCACACGGCTTTACGCTGTCCACTTCTTCACCTTCAATACTTCGACCGCATGGCAACTAGTATATGGAAGATTTTTCTATCTCCAGAACTCTCTAATAATATCTATATTCTATATGTTTTCTCTATCTATTTTTTTTTTCTATATCTATAGTTCTAGAGAATGGGTCTATATATAAGAATAAGAGATAGACATTTAAAAGGTTTAGGAAACTAGAATTGTAGAAGAAATAACAAATATAAGTTCAATTAAAATTATAATTAAGAGAGAGAAAAAGGAGTTGTATTTGAATTAGGAGAGAATATGGAATTGAAATATTATTTCTTAATTCTTTATCTTCCTTTCTGTTCTTTAACTAACTTCTACAACCTTTTTAGATTTTTTATCATAATTTATTTTTTTCTTACACAAGGACAAAATAAATATTATTTCTCTATAATTTATGAATTAATTATATACTAATAAAATATTGTTTGTGGGTTTAAATAACAATTTTGGGCACTTATCTTGTACGTGGTTTTAGTGCTTGACAAATGACATTAAATCTATTAGTGAATACGCATATAATAAGAATTGAATAATTATTATGAAATAAAAATAATAACATATAAAAAAATAGAGCATCAAGTGTAAAATTAAATTAATAATTATAAGAAAATTATATAATTGGTCAACTATAGAAAAATGTTGTAGATACATGAAAAAATTTATCGCCTTGAATTTTTTTAGTACATAAGCGGCCAAGTAGACTCTTTATCAAATAATAATAATATAACTCTTAAATAAATAATAAATTATATTGCCCGATGATGTTCAGCATGAACGTTTTACCATAAGACCAAACAGTAATATAACACTCATATAAATAATAGGTTATATAACAACTAAAATATTAAAATCGCAAAAAAATTAAATTTAACATTAATGTTTTACTAAGCCACAGCTACAATATATTCAATTTTTTTATTTAAATATTATAAATAAGAAAATAAGTTTTAGAATATATATATAATTAACATAAATTTGATTTATTATAATGTTAAAAGCAATCAAGCAAAATAGAGTTTAATGTACATGGGAATTTTCAGGTGCGAATTACTGTTCACGGACCATCCGTACAGATTGGTCCGTTTGGCACGCTTCCCGATGGAATGTTTTGATGAAATTTTGTGGGGATGTCTTTCATCGTGTGTAGAAAATCTCCACCAAATTTCATCAAAAAATTCAACCGGGAAGTAGGTTAACTACATGATTGAAAAATATTGGATTTTATATATCTATTTCTGGACCAGTTTTTTTCAATCATGTAGTTAACCTATTTCCCGATTGAATTTTTTGATGAAATTTGGTTGAGATGTTCTACACACGATGAAGAACATCCCCACAAAATTTCATCAAAAAATTCCATCGGGAAGCGTGCCAAACGGACCAATCCGTACGGATGGTCCGTGAATAGTAATCCGTATAGGATAGGGACTCTTAATGTACATACCTTATGGTGAGTTTTAGAATGAAATTCTAATTCATGCTAAAAAGTTTGTAATTTTAATATGATCTACTAAATAACCTCCTTCTTCGGAAGTTTGTAATGAAGTTATATAGAAATTTTATAGAAAACATGTAATTCAACACAAACTTAAATTTTTTTAATTAATTTAGGAAATAAAGTAGAGTTTGAATTTATTTAGAATAATATAAAAATATATGGAATTTTACACATACTATTTTATTTAACGTAAATCCAGCTTAAAATATTTGTTTAATTATTTTAGCCAAATAAAATAGAGCTTGAATTTATTTGAAATACTAATACTAATATAAAATTACATGGAATTATATTGAATGTAAATTTTAAAATATTTTGTTTAAAATCAAGGGGCATATTTGTCTTCACAAAAAAAGAAAAAAAACACTTAAATTATTCATACTTTTATATATAGTATAGATATAGATATGTAAAATTAAATACTACTACCAAAGTGTTGTGATAACTTTCAATACTCGGAAGCGCACGAATAAATTTATATTGTAGCATGTAAGCGAGGTCGATCCCACAAGGACTCAAACAGTATGTTTATAATTATCTTGTTAATGTTTTACTAAACTCCTAATCTAGCCAAGAATAATTGATGCAAATCAAACAAATTAAATAAAATAAAGTAAAGCAAGTAAACTAAATTAAATAATACAAAGCAAGATAATAAAATTAATGAATTAATTGACTAGAATTTTGGAGTCATATATTTAATATCATCTTCCTAAGTATTCATGCGTATAAACTCTACTCTTATCTCGCACTAATATGGTCTCTCGACTCTATTATATGCGGAAAATAAAATCAATAAAGTCCAATCAATTTTAATAAAATCCAATTGTAATTCTTCCACAGCCAAACTTATGTATAAAATCAAAACACTCACTATATCCATCAAAACACACCCTATATCCGCTCTTAACAAATCATAAAGTGAATCCAACAAAAAATAATGAGAATTCAACTTTATTTTTTTATCAGTTAAAACGGACATTCAATAGAAAAAATTGTATTTAACATTGAAGCATTAAATTGGTAGAGTCAATTATCATAAATACTTGCAAGGTAATCAATTAAATATACTCATCATAACCCTAGCACAAATTTACGCTAGCATAATAAAAATTAAATAAATAAAAAATAATAAAAATAAAATAAACTTACTTGACATTAAATAAATTAATTGAAACAAATTTTCAGTCTTCTATTCATCAAAGTAAAAAAAATTAAAAGAAAAACAAAGAAAAGAAAAGAGATGAATAGTGCTGGCAAAGCGCTGTTGCTGTCCTGCGGCTGCTGGCAGCTCTTCTTTATATAATTGTTGGTATGGAATTCCAATTGAGTTTTATATTTGCATCATGAGCTTCTCTCATTACGGTAGACTTGGTTAAACAAAAAACTAGGCCTACTAATTTAATCATGAACTTTGGCCCAATGTTATAATTATCTTTTCCAGCTCCTTATTTCTGGCAATATTTAGATTGGGCCCACTTTGTTGAATTTTCGTCCTAATAAATTGAAGAATTTTGCGTTGCAATTTCGGATTTCGAGATGGATGAATTTGAAAAAATACTGAACTGGAAAGTTGTAGATCTCGAAATTCTCTTCAAATTAGACTCAAGAATTGCATCATTTGGAGTATCAAGTAAAAAGTTATGCATCTAGAAATATTTTGACTAACTTTAGGTGTTTCCACTTGCTTTAATTTCTTTATTTTTCTCAATCTTTTTCAATTCTTTTCTAGCACCTGAAAAGCATTAAAATATATAAATATTAGTAATGTTTTATGCACTCTAAATTATAAACTAACATATTAAATTATACCAATTTTTTGGCGCATCAAATTCCCCTCAACTTACACTTTGCTAGTCCTCAAGCAAAGGTAAAAGTCTTAAACTAAATTATTTTCTTAAGTCCATGATTTCCAATAAAATTCGAACGAAATGGTTCTTTTTAGAATTTAATTCCCATTCTTTACCAACGCAACTAACTCAACAAAGATATCAAAACGCCTACATGCTAAAACAATGTGAAACACATGCACCATCAAAGTTTTCAAACTAGCAAGATTAATAAAATATTTCATTCTCACCAATCCTCATCGTGCGTGTGTGAATTGACAACAGTATAACATCATTGATATCAAAGTAAGTAAACTTTCAAATCACACCCAAACTATGTTGACTCAATTCCTCACATGGCATACACTCAACAAATGAAAGACTCTATAATATGATGTATTAATGCACTCGTTACATGCAGGTAATAAAGAGTAAATGTGTACAAATTCAAAAGCCTCTTGCCTGTATATATGAAAAAAACACTATAAATGAAAGAACATTAGTCTCATGAACAGATATATTCCACTAGAAAAGCAAAATGCAACCTTCCACCACTCTCACCTATTAACCATATTCCAAATGATCATTAAGACTTTTTCCGGGTTGTAATGTAAGGCTTAGGTAAGGTTATGAAATGAAGGGTTTATAAGGGTTCAAAGATCTAAGAAATACATTGAGATATAAAGTTGACACTTTTGGGCTTCTTTTGACTTCATTTGAGCTTTTTTTTCCCCTCTAATTTGCTCTTCTTCTTTTTTTAAATTTTTATTTTTTTAAATTTTTTTCTATCTCCTATTTTTCTTCACATATTTTTTTTCTTTTGATATTTGAAGGAGATTTCATAACTTTTTTTTTTCCATATTTTTTCCTTTTTCACTATTTTTCTTTTTTAAGCTCACTTTTCACTATTGCCTATACATAAAACAAATAATCTTAACATATTCTTAGATAAAAGGTATACTATAAATATGAGTTAAACTCCTAATTAGAGTGGGGTAAGGATATCAGGCTAACAAATAAATGCTGTATATAAAAGGCTCAAAGGGGTGACTAGCGATATAAATGTTTTAGGTAAGATAAGGCTAATATATATGTTACCAAAGACAGCCTAGATCACTTCCTATAGTATATAGTTCTTCAGTTCAAGCAGTGTCAAGGATCTTTGAAATAATTGCATTCTATGGATATATCTTTCTAGTGTTCAATCAAAACAAAGAATAATGAGACTATACAACGAATTACGCTTTTTAAAAAAAAAAAAAAGAGTTGATGTATAACCCTTAAAAAGGAAGATTGACTCAAATTCTCACGGGTTATTTAGTCTCCACATTTATGTTCTTCAGAAATTTTTAATTATGCTCACTCATCCATCTAGTCATGTAATAGTTGGTCACATGTGCACAAATATGAGGATCGAAAATCATAAAAATTTTACTAATAACGATAGTAAGAGAATTAAGTATGCACATGTATAGCATTACGATGAATGCGTCATCACTAGCACACTGGCTAGAAAAGAAATCTCAATTAAATCAAATAATCACTGCAATTTTTTTTATTTTTTTTAATATATGCAAGACTAGCAAAGTTAATAATTTTATCTACTCCCCCCAACTTGAATGTTTCTTTGTCCTCAAAGAAACACATTAAATTAAAATTTAAAAGAATAAAAGAATAAAAAGGGATGTAAGATATCACCTGGATACGCTATTCATCAAAATAAAATATTTCCTAGAAACTAGATAAAACTTTAAGTGCATAATTTTTATTAATCGTTCCAATAATATAAATGGCATCCAAAAAAAATCTGAGAATAAAATCATAGCCAATTATATAATCATTTAAATATTAAATTTATTAAATTTATCATAAATCAATAATCTAAAAAGTTGGGGATCATCCCAATAAAACATGTATATCACCAAAATCTTAAAAAAAATCAAAATAAATATAGCAATTGAGCCCGAGATAATAAAACTTTATTATATAATCATGACCTACTAGATAAAAAAAATAGTCAGTTGGTGGTCGCCAGGAGTCTTGGGATATACGAAAAAAATTATGATCATTGCCAAAAGAATTATAAGCATCATTGATATTATTATTCACATTGGGCTCAAAACAAGGATAATTAAATTTCAAAACTTTAACATTATGCTTAAAACTCTTTAATGGTGTAGGAAATAAATTAATAAGCTCAATCTCATCTTCGATCTCATAAAAATTTAAATTCATTAATTTATCAATCACATCGAATGTCTCATTATCATGCAACAATTTCGGGTCCACTGTCATACTGAGAAGGATTGCTAAAACTTTTATCTAAGAAATTATCAATATTTCTCTCTAATTCATTAGAATTATTATCGTGAAGAGACTCAAGAAAAACACTAGCTTCATATGATAAACCACCATCAATTGGACCATAAGCTTTTAAGAAATCTTCTAATGATATGTCACTAAAGTTCATATCTTCTTTTAAAGAAAAATAATCAACATTATTTTCGAAAAATTTATCTTCCACTATACTATCAATTAAATTAATTTGACGAGTGCAATCGTCTTCATAGTCTAAGAATGTTTTAGTTACATCAAAAATATTAAGTTTAGCAATGAGATTGCTAAAAGATAATTTCATTACACCATTCCAACAATTTATAAGGGCATTGGATGTAGCTAAAAATGGTCTACCCAAAATTACTAGTATTTGCCCTTTCATATAAGGAGTAGGTTGAGTATTAATAACAATAAAATCAACTGGATAATAAAATGTATCAACTTTAATCAAAACATCTTCTATGATTCCTCTAGGAATTTTTATTGATCTATCAGCCAATTAAAGTGTCATAGGTGTAGAATTTAATTTTTCAAATTCAAATTTCTCATAAACAAAATATGGCAAAACATTCACACTAGCCCCTAAATCTAGCAAAGCACGCTCTATATGATGATCTCCTATTTTACAGGATATAGTAGGACAACCTGGATCTTTATATTTAATAGGAATTTTGCATTGAATTATGGAGCTTGGTTGTTCAGCTAAAAATGTTTTTTAATGGAACATTAGTTTTCCTCTTTTGAGTTACTAAATATTTAAGAAACTTAGCGTATGGAAGGGACTTGCTTAATTGCATCTAGAAAGGGTATATTAATATGAATTTTCTTAAATACTTCTTCAATTTCTTCAAACTGAGCTTCCTTCCTTTTGTCTTTTAATCCTTGAGGAAATGGGACTCTAGGCACAAATTTTCTAACTTCAACTTCTTTTGATTTATTATGGTTAATGGTAGGATTAGAATCTTTCAAATGAGTGTTTGACTCTTCAAGAATACTTTCCTCCTTTTTTTCTCTAATTCATTTTCGTTACTTACTGGCATTCTAACTTGATTATCAATTTGGAGCCCTGATCGTAAAGTAGTGATTGCATTAACTTGCCCCTGATTATGTTCAAAAGGTGGATTTTGAATTTTATTAACATTATTATTAGTGATACCTTTAGGATTAGGGACAGGTTGACTAAGGAATTTTCCTTGTTCTTGCTCTACGAACTAGTTAGCTAACTGAGCCATCTGATTTTCTAAATGTGTTATTGTTTGGGTATTTATTTAAGTAGTATTTTTTACCTCATTCATAAATGATTTCAAATTATCTTTTGGGGATGAAAATCGTTGTTGTATAACAAAAGATGTGGCATTATTCATGTTTACAGAAGCTCTAAAACCTATTGGGTTTTGACGAAGGTTATTATTTTGATTTCCCATATCATTAATAGATTGATTTTGGGACCATGAAAAATTGGAATGATTTCTCCACCCGGGATTATAAGTTTTTAAATAAGGGTTGTGATTTTGCCTAAATTCATTTATAGCATTTATTTGTCCTGGATTATCTACTGTGTACCCTAATATAGATGGACACAATTAAGCTACCTGCATAGGACTGGCACAAATAGAGCGCACTTCATTCTACATAAAATTTACCAGATTATTAGATAATCTCATCGTTAAGGCTTTTAATTTTTTATTTAGACTATCTAATTGTCTTTTAGTTTCTACATCTTCATGAATCTCATATATTCCCCCCTTTTTAGGTTGAGATTGCGTTCCCCTCTTAGAAAAGTTTCATTGTTGAGAACTTTTAGACAAATTCTCTAAGAATTGATAAGTTTCATCTTCATTTAGACTTAGAAAACTACCCTATTCATAGATTTTATCATATTTTGATTAGTTTGTGAGAGGCCATTATAAAAGTATTGAATTAGTCTCCAAGTTTCAAAACCATGATGTAGACATCTAAGTAGTATATCTTTAAATCTTTCCCATGCTTCAAAGAATTGTTCCTTATCTTCTTGGCAAAAATCAGTTATCTTTCTCCTAAGTTCATTAGTTTTAGCCATAAGAAAAAATTTTGCCAAAAATTTAGTAACTAACCCCTCCCACGTTGTGATAGATCTCGAGGGTAAAGAATTTAACCAAGCTTTAGCTTTATTTTTTAGAGAAAATAGGAATAAACACAATCTAACAGATTTGTCAGAAAATTTTTGAAATTTAATAGTAGCGCATATTTCTAAAAAGTCTTTTATATGAAGATAAGGATATCTGATCTCTAAGCCATTAAAAGTAGAGAGTAATTAGATTACTTGTGGTTTTAATTCAAAATGAACAGTAGTAGTGGCCGGTAAAATAATACACGAGGGAGGATTAGTAGATATAGGATCAAATAATTCTTTTAAAGTCCTATTATCTTCACGTTCTGCCATCTTTATTTCTTCTTCAAATAAATGATTACTCTCTAGATTTTCTATCCTATTAAGTCTCACTTTTCCTCATTTCCAACAAACACTCATAAACTAAACAATTTATTTTTTAATATTTTAATAATAATAATAATAATAATAATAATAATAATATAAAAATACTACTTGGTGTAAAAATAATTTTTACGATTAAATACCACTTTATGATCTTATATAAAAGATAGAATTAAAGATTTGAATAATATTATAGGCTTGAATAAAAATTTGCTACTGCCAAGTGTTGAACTTATTATGACCTATTGTAAGAAAAACAAAACTCTTACCAACTAGGATAGAAAGCTTTAAGATTAATAACTTGCACCACAGTTTATATATTGTTTCCCCCAGATCCTTTAATTACCCCAAAAATAAATAAATTAACTTTTTTAAGTATATATATCTGAATATTCTGTTTTATGTTTTATGTTTTTTTTAAGAAGAAAACTAGTAGAAGGAATTTAATTAATAAATTAACAAGATTAAAACAGAGTCCTTGGCAACGGCGTCAAAAACTTGTTGTATAACTTTTAATACTTGTAAGCGCACGAATCAATTTATAGTGTAGCGTGTAAGCGAGGTCGATCACACAAGGACACAAATAGTATGTTCATAATTATCTTGTTAATGTTTCACTAAACTCCTAATCTAGCAAAGAATAATTAATGCAAATCAAATAAATAAAATAAAGCAAATTAAATAAAATAAAGTAAAGTAAGTAAACTAAATTAAATAATATAAAGCAAGATAATAAAATTAATGAATTAATTGACTATGGTTTTGAAGTCATATATTTAATATCATCTTCCTAAGTATTCATCCTCATAAACTCTACTCTTATATCACACTAATTTGGTCTCTCGACTCTATTAGATGCAGAAAATAAAATCAATAAAGTCTAATCAATTTTAATAAAATCCAATTGTAATTCTTCCACAGTCAAACTTATGTATAAAATCAAAACACTCACTATATTCATCAAAACACACCCTATATCCGCTCTTAACAAATCATAAGGTGAATCCAATACAAAATAATGAGAATCTAACTTTATTTTTTTATCAATTAAAACGGGCATTCAATAGGAAGAATTGTATTTAACATTGAAGCATTAAATTGGTATAATCAATTAGCATGAATACGTGCAAAGGAATCAATTAAATATACTCATCATCCCTAGCACAAATTTACGCTAACATAAGAAAAATTAAATAAACAAGAAATAATAAAATTAAAGTAAACTTACTTGGCATTAAATAAATTAATTGAAACAAATCTCCTGTCTTCTATTCATCAAAGGAAAAAGAAATAAAACAAAAACAAAGAAAAGAAAAGAGATGAATAGTGCTCGGCAAAGCATTGTTGCTGACCTGCGGCTAATGGCTGCTCTTCTTTATATAATTGAGCTTTAGGTTTGCATCATGGGCTTCTCTCATTAAGTAGACATGGTTAGACAAAAAACTAGGCCTACTAATTTAATCATGGACTTTGGCCCAATGTTATAATTATCTTTTCCAGCTCCATATTTTTGGCAAAATGGGCTTAATTTTCCCAAAAATTTATACGCCGGACTGGTATGGTAAAAACTGCATATCGGTCCGCTGTCAAACTTTTTCCCCAAAATGCTCACGCCGGACCGGTATGCCAAAACACCCATACCGGTCCGCGAGTAAACTTTCTCCCATCTTGTTTTTACCATAACGTCTCGCTCGGAACTCCGATTGAGACGTTCTTTATGTCCACGAAAAGATATTTTAGAAGTTTATAATTTACGGACGGAACTTTTCTTCAAATTATGAACAAAAAATTCTCAAAATCACAAATTCCTGTAAAATAGACTTAAGACAACATAATTATCATTAATTAAACATAGGGTGTTACAAACTACAACAATAAGAATAAAATCAAATATAAAATAAATGCAAAGAAAAAAGAATAAGGAGTCTTTATGTCGCGTTACCGAGGACCTTGTTTTAAAAAAATACGTCGCCCTGGGGCTTTGCCAGGACTAGCTAAAAATA